>FIZU01043238.1:0-16137 GCA_900064475.1 Pseudococcus longispinus | reverse complement strand
GGGGGGGGGGGGGGGTGATCAATCCTTAATACTTTTTTAAAAAAAGTAAAAATTTGGAAAAATCTAGTGAAAGTTGAAAAAAATTATCAAATGTTTTCTAATAAATTTTCAAAGCCAAACCTTGATAAAAATTGAAAGTAAGATCATACCTTCTTCCGTTGTTTGTGCTCCATCGAATTCGTCATTCGTATTTTTATTCTTCGACTGTTGCTTCGTTGGTGGTAGCGTTAATCTCTTTCAGAATATTGGCCATTTTTTACCTCAGAACGACGACTAACGATGTGAAAACGATGTGAAAATCGATTTACCTACATCACCGCATTGAAGATTAGATATTTGCATTTCTTGGCAAATTTAAAAATTTTTTACCCTATTTTCAGCATTGATCGCATAAAATTCAAATTTTATTCGATTTTAAGTAGAATTTCTCAAGTAGACACTTCCTATGCAAAAAATATGAGTAGGTAACTACATTTCTTTTCATAACAGACATATCATTTCTGACATTACGTTTCTGGTTGTGGGCTAAATATTTGAGTTATCAAAAAAAAATTTAAGAACATGAAAAAAGTGCTTAAAGTCAAATCAAAACTCATCACATTTTAACAATTAATTATTTTAATAGCACAAATGGACAGTTGATTTTTTTTAAATTTGCCAAAAATTGAAAATTCAATATGACTAAAAAATAAAAATTTTGCCACCCTGTTCCCATTAATGCAGCTTACTTTTTATAAAAAATAGTTGACAACGGTTCGGTAAATTTTTTAGAACCCCCATTCCATCGATCCTTTGAAATTTCACCAAAAATTTAAAGCGAAGTATTTCGACATAAACCGTACCAAAGAATATTTTACTGTTTCGCTTTGATGTAGACAAATTACCGCCTTATACCTACGAATCTTTGAAAATTCACCAAAAATGAATAAAATATACTCGTATTTTTTGCACGATCCCTGCAACTACCCAAATTTCACGAAAATCAGATACCACCGCTTCGTGCATCTCCACCTCACCGGTGACACGATTAAATATGGAAATACGACTACACGTACATATAGATTCACCACGAAACAAATAGGGGTAAAGGAAAAACCACGTCAACTTGTCAACAGTTGAATAAAAATGATAAGTTTAATCATTCAAAAGTCACACCGCGATGTCGCTTATGAAACTGGTAAAACGTGGCTTTGCTCTTTATCACTCATTTAAGTATAAAGCTCGGCAAAGATACGTATACTTATCTCGGGCTAGGTATACTTACTACATAACGATGAATGAACAGCATTAAAAATCTCCGCAGTCTGTAGAGCTTGGTACACCATGCTAGTGTTAAGTTCTTATTTCACCTAATAAAAGGAACAAGAATGTTGTAAATTCGAACCGAGACGATTTTTCTTTTATATTTAATCTACCGCTGCTATCGTAGGTCTTGTTATCTAACGCATTATCTTTTCTTTGCGGGTTTCCTTGCTTTTTTCTTCGCTTCCCCTCTGCCTGGAACGGAACTACTTTAGAGACGAAAACTTTCGATTGTTTTGCGCTGCAATTTTATTATCTGGCTGCACAGCGCGGCGACATGATTGAAAAAGGAATGCCAGAAATGATTTGCACGCGACGCGTATCGAGATCCAAATTAACCACACGACGGGTTTATAGACCTTTTTAAAATTTTAATTCGGTTTTAAAGCGTTTTAAATGACGTCGAGGGGGGGGAAAAAAGTCGAGAAAAAAGTCGGGGCCATTAATAAGTAATAAATTGAAACGCATTAAAATTCGAAGACTTCAACGTTAAGGATTAAAGAAGAACGTGACTGATGAATAAAGGGAAAAAAGAGAAAATGATCGCCTCGGGAAATAAGGAGAAAGTTTGAAAAGGAAATTGAACAAGAAAATACCATCAGTAAAAGTCTGCGAAGAATGAGATAAAACGGAAGACGAGAGGAAAGTTGGTATTTTAATAAGTCTCCGAGCTTGCGTTAATATAAAATAACGTCTGTGAAATTAGTATTTTGTTATCGTTAACCGTTATATAGACCTATTTACCAATACTGTGATGAGGACTAATAACACGGAAATATTTAATATTCATTTTCTATCGTAAACAACTAAATAAGGTTTTTTTTTTTGGCGGTATCGTGGGGTGGTTTTTTTCCTCCCCCAAGACTCGTCGGTTTTTATTTTTCCTAACCGAAGTCTACTCTATATAACGATAGGTAACTGGAATGGTTTCGAATGAAAAATTTCATTGTTCGGTTGATTACGATAAAGGCGACGAACCGATTTCCGTTCTGATGGTTGATTTAACCATGTAAATTACGCGGTTTAAAATAATGGCTGTACTTTTTGTAAGGAATTAAGAACTTCATTTTGTAAACGAGAAGTCTCTACTTGAAATATTGCCCCTTTTTAAACGCCACTTCTGTGTTAACCGCGCTTAAGAATTACGTTCAAGTGAACTTGAAATCGTATTCTTTAAACTTTTATATCGACTGTTTTTCTAAAAGAAGAATTCGTTGCGATTTTTGCGGCGTTTTATCGCTTGGGAATTTCAGCCTTTCTGCTTTTTTTTTTTCTTTTTCTCTTAAACAAATGTCAAGTATAGTTCGATGTTGGAAAACATTCCGAGTTGATGGACCTTCGTTTGATAAGAATTTAACGTCTGTGGTTTTTAACCTTACGGTTTGATACCTTGACTTATTATTAGAGGATTCGAAATTCAACTGGATTTCACCTTTGGGATGCATGTATTTGTAAATGTTGCATAAATTTTGGATATTCTGTGCTAAAAAATGGCAAAATATGACCTCAAATTGTGCTAAAATATTCTGTAATGTTATCAAAATAGGCTGGAAGTGAATGGTTATCATTTCAAACAGGAAAACGATCTTTAAATTATTTTGAATCTATCAACTAGTAGGTATTTTCGCACAATTGTATCTAATCGATTCGATAAAAATGAAACAGGTAACGTACAGAGGTAAAAAAAAATCCCTTTTTCGAGTAGATACACTCAAGAAGTCATTTATTATTTTTTTTTAGTTCATGATAAAAATCAACCTTCTTCTTAAGAAGGAGAACTCGAAAATTTCAGTATCGTTTCCAACAATTTTTCATAATTTTTGTACGAAAAGAGAAACCCCTGAAAATTGTGATATATTTCTGTCTTCGAGGAAAGAAGAAAATCATCAATTTTACGTGAAACGTGAATATGGTAAAAATATAAATTTTTAGCATTTTCTGTTGGGAAAATTTCGATTCATCACCCGAGGGGAAAACATGCAGTGAAAAAATTTTACGTAGTTACGCAAATTTCTGAATATATTGTGAAAAAGGGGCTGATAAAATGAACAAGAGCCAAAATATGCTACGAAAACTCAACACGTGAAATACATACATAGTACTCGTGTACGATAATTCGAAATGCATTTTTCCTAAACATATGGTCAAAAATTTAGTGCACATTCTTTAACCACTTTAGGCTGATATTTTGACACGTACATGTCTAATTGGACGGGGGGGGGGTCGGAATTTTGTGTGTCACGATTTTCATGCTACTATATGAATGACTTTTTTGACTTCGAAAATGTCAGAGATTCTCTTACACCCCCTTTTCCCCAAAATGACCTTCAGAACTTGAAGAATTTCAGAGATTTTCTACAGTAAGAGAATCTCTGAAATTCTTCAAGTTCACAAAGTCATTTGGGGGGGGGGAATCTTTGAAATTTTCCAAGTTCAAATATCTTGCTTGGGCTTGAAAAATATGATACGGCCAGATAACTTTTTGGATTTGAAAAATTTCAAAAATGTGCACACAAGATATGGGAGGAGGGATGATGAAATTTATCCCTCTGTATTCGAATTTCGTCGAAAAATCGAAAAATTTTGTAGAAAATTTACAGAATTTGATGGATAGATTAATGAAGCAAAGTTCGGGATGTTTTATTTACATTTTACAAATAGGTATGTACCTACCAAAATTTTGTTAAATTTTTAAAAATGACGATTTTTTTTGAAAAGTAACTTTGTTAATTAATGAGTCCTCCTGGATAAAATGATGAAATCGACCATTAACCGAAATTGGGTCAAAATGTTATTTATAGGTACTTATAATTTGAAAACATGTCACCAAAATTTTAGAACTTCTTAGCTCCCTCCTCGCAGAAAAATCAGATTTCAAGTTCTGAAAGACGGTCGTATGATCATTAATCGTGCCGAAATTTTACGATTTTTCTGAGGGCTGGAGGGTGGTGAATATAGCCGATGAGAGCAAATTTTATTGAAAAATTTGCTGACTGAACTGAACTAGAATGAAAAAACGAACCGAAGGGATTTCTCAGGGGAGGGACAGACGCAGAATCACTGAAAATGCCTACAACAATTTTTTTATTAAAAGAAGTCAATTCATTGGATCCGATCGGACCAAACCGATTTTTTTCTCCCGAAAAAACACATTTGAAGGGTGAAATTTCATCATTTTTTCCAACATTTCGGTCATCAAGGAAGGCTCAGACCCCTTCAACTCCTCTAAATATCCAACTGATCCATAGATTCGTGGACTTGAGATACAAAATTTGAATTTATGTGAAATTTTGAAAAAAAAAGTGAGCGAGAACGACAATTTTCTCAAAAAATGGCATTCAAAGCTTCAATTTTGCTGCAGAGAAGTATATTTATCAGTAGAAGTTGTTATTCGAGAGGGGGGGGGGGGGGGGGGGGGGGGGGGGGGGTAGATGAAAACGATAAGTGGTAAAATTGCGAAAAATATTAATTTGCGTTTTCTTTATATTTTTGGAAATTTAAAATTGTGCTATATCATGCTGGTTGTATTTGTGTAGCTTTGTTTCCAATTTTTGGATAAGTAGTTTTTGCATCTCTTCAGACAATTACATAGTAGGACGATGCAGCCTGCTAAAAATTTGAAAAAAATTAATGAAGGAAGGCTCTTTTCAATTCTTTCGCTTCGCAATGCTGTCTACGTGGTTTCGGTTTTGGCCACTCTCGACTCATTTCACGATTCTGAAGGATTGAAATAATGTTCGCATACAGTTTGTTCATTTCTATTGAATAGAAAGTTAAACGATGGCGATCGTATAAAAGTACACATTTCCATCCAAACATATTTGTATCTATATATAAGCGAAGAAAAATAGACTATTGCTTTAAGTTATCGTCTACTCGTTTCTTGTCCGGCCATAACATTTTAATCGCAGGAAGGATTCGAAATTAACCGGAATACGTCGCTTTTAAAAGCCAACCGGAACTGAAAACAGCCAGTTCAACATGTACGTATATAGTTTTGTTGGTGAAATACATAGTATGGTACATTATTCTAAAGTAAGCATACAGCGAACTGATACAAATATTTTGTATAGGTGTAGTTTTGTATATTCGTCTGCAGCGAAACGACTGTGTGGCGAATTCAATAGTCCAGTCAAATTAGACTTTAGTACGGGAAAAGTCCAGTCAAAAATATTTTTCGTGAAATGGGTCCTGACTACCACCTTGATCAACATACTAAAAGTCCCAACCCCCAAGTGCGGTGCTTACCGAAAAAAAGGGGCGGATCCTCAAAAAATTCGGATTTTTGCATTTATCTTGGAGGGAACGCCTCCTACGTGAAAATCCTTCAAATAAAAATGAAAGTAAACCAAATTTCCCACAAAAATTGTCATGTACAATTTCCCCCTACTATTCATAGTTTCGTCGCAAAACACTCTCAAAGTTTACCCTACGTAAAGAATGAAACGATAATTCCTTGTATTGAACAGTAGAAATGAGCAAAATTTTTCCCCGCAATATCGAGCCTACATAAGATTCAAAATATGTTTCAGGTGGCAAATTTAGTGCTCTTCAACATTAGTTATTATACTTTTTTCCATACACATCATTGTTCTCGAGTTAGACAACAAAAATGGGGCCTCAACCTCACACATCGGGTGATTTTGGTACCAGTTTTTATCATAAACGCCAAAACAATGCTTTCTACAAAAAAAAGTATAATAACTAATATTGAAGAGCACAAAATTTCCCACCTAAAACATGTTTTAAATCTTACGAAGGCTCGATATTGGTCAAAAACATTTTGCTCACTTCTACTGCTCGATACAAGGAATTATCCCTTCATTAGTAATACATAGGGTAAACTTTGAGGATGTTTTGCGATGAAACTATGAAGAGTAGGGGGAAAATGTACATAACCATTTTTGTGGGAAATTAAATGTACTTTCATTTTTATTTGAAGGGTTTTTACGTAGGAGGCGTTCCCCCCAAGATAGACGCAAAAAACCAAATTTTTCGAGGCTCCAGCCCCCTTTTCCCGGTAAGCACCGCACTTGGGGATTGAAACTTTTACTATGTTCATCAGGGTGGTAGTCGGGATCCACTTCACAAAAAATATTTTTGACTGGACTTTTTCCCGTAGTCAGCCTCAAATATGCCTAATTTGACTGGACTACAAGTTGGCCGGTATCTATAATATTTTCATTTTTCGTACCTAACCTACCGTACCTCTGTCTATGACTACACTTACATACGTATGTAAGTAGAGTACAGGGTGTTCTGGTAGTACTGCACCGCCTTCAAAGCAGAGATGAGGTTACCCAAACTACATACGTGTATGTAGGTTTACCGGCTCCAGGATTTGAAGGGCGAAAGTTATGCAATACTCCGGGCAAACGTTTCAAAATGCCGTAACTCCTCTGACAAAATGAGTTATATTCAGGTCTTGCCTAACTCTAGAATTGAAGGAGCTACAATGATTTGGAAATTTGTAAGCTTCATTACTCCTTCAATTTTCAAGCTATACAAAATTTTATAAGAGTCATTTTTTGTTGAACTTCTTGAGCTCTACAAAATGAGCTAATAATTTTTTGCATAACTTCAAAATTGAAGGAGCTACATCATTTAAAAGATGGAATATGGCATTATTTTCTTCAAAAATTTTCTTTTCAAAAAATTTTCAAAATGGTCTCTCATGTTTTCAATTTTGAAACTAGACAAAAAATGATTTGCACATTTTGTAGAACTCAAAAAGCTCAATAAAAAAGGACTTACAAAATTTTGCATAATTTGAAAATTGCAGGTGTTTTGAAGCTTGAAAATTTTCAATTCGTTGTAGCTCCTTCAATTTTAGAGTTAGGCAAAATATGAATATAACTCATTTTGTAGAGCTCAAGAAGTTCTACCAGCAAGTTTCAAAAAAAGTTGCCTATCTATATTATCAGCGGGGTTACAACGTTTTGAAACATTTGCCAGGACTAATGCATAACGTTGTCCCTTCAAATCTTGGGTTCGGCAAACATACATACACTTATGTAGTTTGGGTTGCTGCATTTCTGATTTGAAGGCGATGCACTACTACCGGAACACCCTGTATATAGCGAATGAACCGTCAAAATGTAAATTGTAAAAATGACGTTGGTAAATAATTGAGAAACGGTTTGCAGGTTCCAAGTCCAGGCCATGGGTCTTTCTCTTGTTTTTCATCGTAGAATTTTTTACCATTATTTACTATTCAGTCGAATACGTATGTATGGCGTTTAAGAAGAACAAAACCCGGCGCACACCTTGACATGAATTATGTGCTAAAAATATATATGCGTCTCGTATATGTAATAATGTTTATATACGCGGCAGAGAAAGGCGGAATTCAGCGTATTTTATATACTCGGTATATTGCTGAAATGGAAATTCGCTATAAGTCTGGTACGTAGACGTACGTATATAAAACGTATGTGCGGTGAGCTAGTGTAAGCGCGCAACTGTTTCGGCTACAACCTAGCAAGGCTACTAGTAATGGGGTAATTCAATTTAGGAAAGTGGCATCGCGTGCTGTGCGAAGTGGCGTGATGTAAAATTTACTTGATTGTGTAAGGCAAAGGATGGTGTATTGGGAACTGAGAACGAAATTGCGTCTAACAATGGTTCCTAAAGAGAAAATTTCCTTCAAGATTATTTTTATCTTTTATCGAATGTATCCGATGGTATTACCATTTCAGCGCCCTCTGCGAGTATTTCCCCCAATAATGTTGCGAGCAATATCTTTGTTTAGCATTAAAATATATGTAAAGTATTGCAAAGTATTATAATACTCGTACCACGCACTATCTTCCTTCTATTGTGTACTTAAGAATATCCACAAGTAATGGGTTCAAGAACTGCGATCGAGTTGAACAAACTTCTCCATGTTGGGGTATTTCTGAAAATATGTATGTTTTTTCTCATATATGAGACTAACTTGAGTAGGTAACTAAAACACGTGAATAATTTTTCCTTTGTTTTTGTTTTCTTACGGGTGAGTGGATTGAATTTTTTCCGTAGCTGATTAGCGGGTATGTAGTAGTAATTAACATGAAATATGGCTATGCTCGAGTATAGGTACCCGCGTATGTAGGCTCGTATATATATTTCCATTCAGCAACAAGTTGGAAAATTTTGCTGTTTCGACTACAGATTCGTTATTTGATTAGTTATTTTATTGACTGCGTCGCTTTCGTAGTGTAGGCGAATGAGGAAAAATGGAAACATTTCGTGTTGAGGAAAATTGTCAAAAATAGCCTTCCATAAACAATTCTCTAGGGCTCTAGAGTTTTCGCCTCTTGGCTCTCGCAGCCTTCGCAATAAATTCTTCTTGGAGAGTTTTAGTCTTCAAAAATGATTTTCCACTTGCAATTGCTCGATGGGGTTACGAGTATTTGTTCAAGTTTTGGGGTTTTGCAGTAGAGAACAGATTTGAATGTGTATCTGAATTTTCATTTTATAGTTATAATGGATAATTTTGGCCATTCTATGATATATTATTGCGGGGATGTTCTTTTTTTCATTGGTTAGTTGAAGGACAAAATTTGCAGAAAAAAGTCCATATTTTTATAAATATTTTACCTACCTTGATTTTTGAACAAATTATTGATTTCAATTTTTCAATTTTGTTAACTGTCTGATTGTGTGATAAGTGGTACGAGTATAGTTATAAAATTGTTGAAGTTTCACTAAAAAATGTTTGTTTTAAATTTTTTTCAATGGATTTCCAACTCTTTTTGACTAAAAAATTGTTTTTTTTTCTTATTCACTATCAAAATTTTTCTGAAATTATGTAAAAAGTGCTAAGTATGATATCATATTTCATTATTTTCATAATGTTTTCACTTTTCACCAATCTGACATTTCAGGCAATTTTGTTGATCCAAAGAACACAAAAATTTCATCATTTTCATTCCAATGTTGAAAAAATTCCAAAATTTGAAATCAGAATTGAAAATTTTGTCAAGATTTTGACTCGAAATTTTGTTTTCTAAAATCTGTATTTTGATTCAAAATCACAAAAAATGCAATCCAAACTTGAAATAAGAGTCAAAAAGAGTTACAATTTTGAGCAATATTTTTAATCATTATTTTGATCCAAAAATTACACTATTTATATAATTTTGATTCCTGAATTGAAAAATATCGAAATTTGAAATCAAAAATCAAAATTTAGTCACAATTTTTCGGTCAAAAATAATTTTTCTAAAATCATTATTTTAATCTGAAATCGCTATATTGCAAAATTTTGGTATCAAAATTGCAAAAAGAGAAAGTTTTGAATCAGAAGTAAAAATAGTCACTATTTTTGACCAAAACTTTCCATTATTATTTCCATTTTGAAGTCGAAAAAAGTCATAAATTTGATTCAAAAGTTATTAAAAGTTCATTTGGTTTTAAAATTTTGGAATCTTTTTAGAGGGCCTTTGATTTGAAATTGAAGATCACAAATAATTCGAAATTTTTGACCCAAAAATCAATTATTGAAAAAAATCATGATTTCGAATGAAAAGTCTCACAATACTTGAGAATTATTTTAAAAATAGTAACCTAATTTTAAAGTTATAAAAAAATTCGTGATTTTGATGCCTATAAATAGCACGAAAAAATTATGATCCGGAAGGACAATTCGCCAGCCACTCCCAAAGTACCAATTTTTTTGAAAATGTTTCTTTTCACATGTAAATGTGTGGTCAAGCATCAAGGTTCAAAAATTTTCAAATTTGAGAAACAAAAAGTCAAAATTTCGTTCTTTTTAAAACAATTTTGCCATTTTTAAAAAGGTCTTTAAAAATAATATTTTTTAAAATTTTAAATTGAGAACATGACCATGAAATATTGAATTAAATGGTAATAAAAAATGTATTTTTTTATTGCAATGACAAATTAGTAATCACTTCAAGTAAGTTTTGTAGGAAAAGGGCAATGCTTCCATTTGGCCCCTCTTCTTCCAAAAAAAACCTAGTCAGAACCTAAAAAGGTAAACGTACATTGTTTTCCTCTGAAGAATTAACATCAGTGCTGAAAGCTGGGACTTTTTAAAGGGTTAATTGGAAAACCACTCTTGATACCTTTCACAGGCAGAATTTTTTTGAAAAAATTAATTGTGCGTATATTATTCAACATCGGTAGAGAAGGGATACCCGAATCCCGAATCCGAAATAATATTTCACGAGCCAAAAGAGGATTACCGAATTCGTCAAGAGGAATTAATTTTTCGACGAATGGTTTATCGAATCGAATGTCGTTGAATTGTTTTACCTTTTTCACGAATCATGCGTTTCATTTAGCGATGTAAAATTAATCTAGGTGAGAAAATAGTTTCCTTTTCTGAGTTATGTATAGTTTCGCTCGCTGGTAACATTGAATCATAATCCCCCTCCCCGCCGGATTTCATTCATCGATTTTCATCTCTTTGTATACATTTGTACTTGTATAATCTCCTACTCCTTTTGTAAATCGTTCGGTTTGCTTATGAAAAATATATGTAAACTAATAAATTATGTAATGAAAGAAGTAGGCATACCGATATGGCAAATGAAAATTATATTTCGGGATAGTTGCCGCGTGCAGTGCAATACTATAAATGTGTATAAGGTGAGATAGTAGGTTAGGTGAATTAAGTTGAAGTACTTGTACTCTTGTTAATGGATACAGAATGTACTCCATTATGGTTTACAGTTACACTTGGTTTGGTCCAGTTTTTGGGCTCGATCATTCACTGTCATAGAGAAGGTTTCTTTTTTACCCCCTTGTTTCTCCTTGAAATAACTTATACCGGCGATATTACTGACCTCAAAATTTTATATCTTACGTCCGATGAATTCGGTAATAAAATTTGGGATTGGAAAAATCTAATCGCCTAATACTCGAACCTTTATCGTAGTTTTTTGGTTATTTTATGAGAGCTAAGCGAATCAATTTATGAAAATTGCTCGTTCGGGGAAGTAATAATTTTACGTTAACGCGTTAGCAGGGTATTTTTCTTATAGTACGTGTATTAGGTACCCGTAACCATATTAAGATTATATTACTCAAACTTACTAAGGTATCAGTTGAGATCGCAAAAGTGAATTTTGTGTAATTATTTATTAAATAAAACGTAAGCGATTCAAATTACGTAAATATTTATGCAATAATAATAAAATTATTCATCGTTGAATTCATAGATACGTAAATAAAGGGTGTTGAATAAAACGTGCTCAATATTTTAACCATAGATGCAACTCGAGTAGACAAACAAAAAACGTTATCATGATTGGTTGCCTATCTGGTAAATTGAAGGGGCTATGAATTTTTAAAGTTGAAAATAATTATTTTTCAGATGTTCGAGAATAACCAAAAAATGTTCTGATCATTCAAATGATGGTCGTATTACATTGTGTTCGAGTGGAGGGTTAAAAAGTGTTATTACTAGAGGTTGCGTATCTTAAAAATTGAAGGAGCAAACAAAATTTTTTGTAAAAATTTTAATTCATTTATTTTGACCTTTTTTCAGGTTGTGGAGGGAGTTTCTGCGTATAAATGATGGTGGTGAGGGAGCGGGGGCTTCCTTTGTCAGTGGAAGTACTTAGTTGGAAAAATTTACTGAAAAACTCAAAAATTTGGAGGTTTACTAACTACTCTCACTATGGAAAGAGGTCCTAACCCAACCCCCTCCACCATCACTCAGAAGCACCAACCTCCTCCTCGCCATAAATGAGATAGGCGAGGATGATCATTGAAAAGAAAAAGTTCAATTTAAGAAAATAATGTCACTTTTCATCTTTTTAATGGGTGTAGTTCCTCCAATTTTAGAGTTATGCTGAAAATTATTAACTCATTTTGTAGAGCTCAAAAAGCTCTACAAAAATGGTTTCTACAAAATTTTGCGTAACTTGAAAATTAAAGAAGTTATGAAGCCTACAAATTTTCAAATCATTGTAGCTCCTTCAATTTTGGACTTAGGCAAAACATGAGTATAACTCATTTTGTAGAACTTAAAAAGTTCTACATGAAAGTTTCAAAAAATTTTTGCCTATATACATTATTAGCGGAGTTACGACGTTTTGAAACATCTACCAGAACTGAAGCCCAAGTTTGTCCTTTGAAATCCTGGGATCGGCAAACATGCATACACTTGAATGTTTTGGGTAGCTGCATCTCTGGTTTGAAGGCGCTGCACTGCTATTGGAACACCCTGTACAGAAAAAAAGTATTTTACCTCTGGAATCCATTTCTGAGGTAATTTTTGGTGAAATCACTCAAGGGATTCCGGCAAGATGAGAAGAAGTAATGATATTGTCGAAACAAAATTCAAAATTTTAAAAATCAGAGACTTTCAGCTTATAAAAATGTGTTTGTTCATCCAAAATAATGAAATAATTTTGCGAAAAAAGATATTCGAAGTATATACTCCTGGAAAAATTTTCAAATTGTAAATAAACTCCCATTTTTGAACTTGATACCTACATATTCCTCGTAAACACT
Organism: Pseudococcus longispinus; assembly: GCA_900064475.1. Classification (NCBI taxonomy): domain Eukaryota; kingdom Metazoa; phylum Arthropoda; class Insecta; order Hemiptera; family Pseudococcidae; genus Pseudococcus; species Pseudococcus longispinus. The sequence continues at coordinate 3,366 of FIZU01043238.1, read as the reverse complement.
GTCACGAAACAGAAAAAACAATACCTAACCTTCCAAGCAAAGTCGTTAAAATAATCGATTCTATCATTAATTAATTTTCTTATATTAGGCACCGAGCGGGGGGAAAAAATTCGCGTAATCTTAACATTTTTGAAAAATATGTTGGCCGAAATTTTCGGAAACGTTCCATTAAAGTTTTTAAAGTAAAAGCAAAACCTAATTTTTAGGGAGGATCTGTGGCACTATTCCAAGACGATAAACAAACTAGCAGGCTGGCTACGAGGCTGGAGAAATTTATACCGAAAATGGGACCGAACATGAAATACGTACGTTGTCTACGTATCTGTATAGCTGCACCTCTCTCTCCGAGTTTCGTCGTCTTCGTCGTTTAAACAATAATTAAAGCCGGCTTTTCATTTTAGCTAAAATATTCGTCGTGATAAATCGTGACACGAATCGTCAATCCGGAAAATTCATAATCGGGTACCCTCGGAAACGGTTCTCATCTGCAATTTTCACGTTTGACGCGTTTCTTCGCTATGCTTGCTCGCTCTAAATATACCTACCTATGTGGAAAAGCATACAGACCTGGACACGAAGCTCGATTAAAATTTATCACGTTTTTTATGACGGAATAATCTGCGATCTTATTTAATGGCTTAGTTTATACCTTTCATAATCAAATTTTGTAAGTGTTTGAGCAGAATTGGCGCATTGAATCAGTTTATGAATTTAGATTTCGAAAAGGTACTATTTTTGCCCCCTTCCGCGCAGTCTATGGACAAATAGATCGTGGGAATTGTAAATAAAGTTAAAGGTGCCCCCTTTTAACGATTCCGTTTGATAAATGTTGTTTTTTGCCATCAGAATTGTTTTGTTTTCTTATTTGCCTACACTGGCTTCGTAGGTGATTTGGTAAAGTTCACTGTATAATTAAATAAATGAATCCCCTATGTACTCGTAATAAGATTGTACGATTTATTCGGGTATCTCTCTCGTTTACTTATCTTATTACCGAATGACCCAGACTGCGGTTGGTTTTATTACCTTCTGGCATTCTCGTTTACCTTAGTGGTCTCTTATGTGCATTTTTTTCATCACACTGCCCTATTTGCTGTGTTGAGATTCGATGTTGATAAATACTGGGTTCCTGCTGATAGTAATTATCTGACTGTAATGTGGAAAAATTTGAATTTTCGGAATTTTTCATTCGGATGTAGGGGAAGTAATGCCTTCCACTTTGTAATTTTGCAATATGTACCGATTCTATGTAGGTATGTTTGCCTAATTTTTGAGCTCCAGGGTAATTTCAAAGAAATGACAGGAAATATATATTTTTTTCTTAAATTTAAACAGCTGTAATATTGCAGTCATTCGAGATAGAAAAGCATAGTTGCATTACTGAAAAAAGAAAAAAAAGTCATCTAGGAACATCAATAATAATAATAATAGTACTTAGATATTGAAATTTTTTGAAGATTTTAGCAATAATCTGCAAAAAAAGGAATAAGTTTTGCACGTACATTTCTTCTTAGACCTTTTTGAAAATTTATTCTTAAATAGCATACAAAAATTCTAGAAAAAGTGGAAAACGAAAACTTTTCCGATGAAAACAATCTTGCCCTACAGTTCTGAAGTGAGACCAATATGCTTGCTCTTGTTTCAATTCAGAAGTTCAGCATGTGCTTTATACCAATTGAGTGGATCATTTTTTATTTCTTTTCGAAAATTCAGTGGGAAGGGACATGAAATTAGTCTATACCACAAAACGACCTTTCAAATTTTCACTCCAATCGTTGCTTACTCTCTCTTTTCCAATTGTTTTTATTTAAAATTCAGCAATTTTCATTGATTTGAAAACGATGCAAATTATTTTTATTGATATGGTTTTTTGGCACAGTTGTAAATGGAAGTCTCGTTTCATGATTAATTCCTAATCTAGGACGTATTTTAAAAAAAATGAATTGGGTTCAATTTTCTTAAAATCCCTCTTTTTCTGAGCGTCCACCCCCCCCCCATTCCAAAAATCATTCTATCTCTGTACTTAAGGCCCAAATCGAAAAAATTTTCAAACAAAAGTTGTAGATTGAGATCCTTCAAATAATTTTAGTTATTACAAAAATTTTGATTGGACGTCCTCCTCTCCTCCAATTTTGCATAATACGTATGAAAATCGCGGATGATTTGCATACATATAATTACTATGCAAAATAGGAGAGGAGGAAGGGGTCTAATCGAAATTTTTGTAGTGACTAAAATTATTCCATGGATCTTAATCTATAACTTTTGTTTGAAAATTTTTTCGATTTGGGTCTCGAGTACACAGATAGAGAAATTTTTTTGGAAAGAGGGATGGACACATGAAAAAGAGAATTGAATCGACTATTTACTGAACTTATTTTTCCCTTTTGGCTGTACTGCAAGCCAAAGTAGCATAGAGATGACTGCGAGCAGTACAATTGAAGTTCTCAAGGGTGATTTTCTTACGTATTATGCAAAATTTGTGGGAAAGGAGGGGTCCAATCGAAAATTTTGTGATTACTAAAATTGATCCAAATATCTCAATCTACAACTTTTGTCTGAACGAATTTTCAATTGGAGCTTTAGGTACAGAAATAGATCGATTTTTTGGAAAGGGGGGGGGGGGTGGACCCTCAGAAAAAAAGGTGCCTCAAAGGAATAAAACTCCAGCTCATTTTTTCAAAAAAATATCCCTGATTACGAATCAATCATAAAATCGTTTTTAACCTTTCGATCGCACAGATGAATTTTTTTCCATTTGTGACTGTATTATTTGTATTGATGAAATATTTTTACCCAAAAATAGGAATCACCGGCTTCAATTTTTCATTTTTGTGCCATTTTTCAGAGATACTCGTACTTCATCTTTTTTGAAAAGTTCTAAAAAAGCCATCACGTCAGTAAAAATTTTGTTGAAAATAATTTTTTCCTATTTTTTATACGAAATAAGACCACGAAAAAAGTGATTTTTTTTAGCATCCTTATAATTTCTTCTTAAATTGGCAAATTTCGAGTGAATTGAGGAGAGATAGATAAACAATAAATTAAGGCAATATAATTTTTACAAGGTAATTTCAAGGTCTGAACTCAAGACACGAATGTTGTGCAACTCCCTTCTCCCTTCCCCCAAATTTAAACGCCAATTTTTGCCAAAAACAATAAAATCCTCTTTTCGTGAGAGAAAATTTCAAAATTTTACTTGGTTATACGTAATAACTAATATTGGCGGTAAATAGTGAAAGTCGCGATAACCACCAAAAAATTACTGTGGATAATTGGAGCATGTGGTCTGTCCAGTGATTCGACACGGCACAGTACACGAATGAAAATTGGCACGAAACCGTTTACTTTTGTGACACGAAACCG
>FIZU01043236.1:0-21489 GCA_900064475.1 Pseudococcus longispinus | reverse complement strand
CAAATTCAATTTTTGTAATCAAAATAATTTTTTTGGATCAATAGGAGCCATTTTGACCCGGTTTTGATATCCAGTGAAGGGTATTTTATTTTTTTAAAAATCGAAAATCTCGATTTTTCACCAATCTGCAACTTTTAAATCCCCTGGTAGGGGGGGCTGCGCTGGATATCGTTTTTTTTTCGAAAGTTATCCCACTTTAAGGCCCCCTAGCTCCACACCTCTTTGAGCTAGGGGTCTAAAATTTTTCATATTTCGTCCCCATATAAATATGAACCACCCCCTTGAATTTGTTCAAAATCCGAGATGTTTTTTTTTCGCGTTCCACCCTATTGTACACCACTTCTGTGAAATCGGATGAATATTTTTGTACAACACTCTCTCGTCAGACTACGCGAAGTACAATACATAGAGAAACAACAAATTTTCATTCCATGTAATTGAATATATTTTTAAGAAACCACGTACAAACTAATTATAAATTAATAATCTGTATTCGCCTACCTATATTTCTTCAACTTCGTCGAGATTTTCTTCTGACTGTTCTAAAATCGTATTCTGTATGGAAGTTATTTTTTGACGATTCTTTTTTATAGATTGAACTTTATTCAAGAGCTTTCTCGCTTCACCAGTCAACTTTTTGTTACTTTTCTTGTTAAATTTCTGAAAAATATAATCCAAAAATTTGAAGATAGTTTAAAGTTATAACAATATCGTTTACGTCTACTCACCTTTATTATTTTATCAATTAAATTTTCCAGCGTAGGTAGCATTGAAGGATCAGTGAAAGTTAAATCTAGGTAATCTAGCCCTTTGAGTAGAACAGCTTGATGATTAGAATCCCTCAAGTCGATTATGTGATTGCATAATGAAATTGCAATGTTGAAATGCGTATTTTCACCAACTTCGGGCTAAAATATTTCGAAAAATATCAGACGCTGAATATAATTACATCTACAAGCCGAAAAGTGTAGCTAACATTAACCATAAATACCTTCTCGTGAACAAAACTTGAGCTGGTAAGATTACTTAACACTTTAAGAACACATTTCTGATCAACAATGCTCAAAGGGTTATTAATGGGAGCATTGAATAAGGTATCCATCGCAGATAAAATTGCGTTTTCGAATAAAGGCAATGACCACGAACAATGTTTAACGTAAAACGGAAAAAAGAAATTCAAACAATCTCTAATTTCAATTGATTCTTCTGCAAGAAGGTAAAAAATTATCGATTCCATTTGACTTTCGTATGAATTAGACGAGATTTTCTTTACATACTTGAAGCAGGATGGAACCATATCAAAATTAATCTCGTTAATACTTTAGCAGATCTGAGCTTTCCGGTCGCCATTAATTGGCATAATCCATGGACTACGGTGAAGCGAGCATCTACAAACTTGGAACGAACCAATTGAATAATCGCATGCACATAATTAAACCCGACGAGTCAAAATAGTATCAAATTACTTCGTCATTTAGTAAATCTACCAATACACTTATGAATGTGTATCCTGAGACTAATCCTATTTGTTTATCCTGTTCTGCAGGCTGTACTTCTTCATCTGCACTGTTTTCCGAAGAAAAATCGGACGATTCGTCGTCCGACGAATCAGAAACAGGACATCTACGTTTTTTCGGTTTAGAGGCAGGATCTTCGTATTTCTCGTCTGGAAAAATAAACCGGAATTCGTATCTCGGATATTTAAAGTCGTGTTATTACGATTTGTACTTACAATCGTTCAAACTATTTATATCGAATGCATTAGGGCCGAAACATAGCAAGAAATCGAAAATGACTTTCAACGCGCTGGCACAAATATCGCTTTTACCGCACTACGCAGAGAAAAAAATGACATTTTATGATTTACCAACAATAATGGAAGTGTGTACGTGAAAAAAAAATTACCAGTGCAAAAAACGTAACAAAATGTTCTTTGGCTAGTTGAACATCTCGTAGACAACACGAGCCTAAAACTTCTGTCGCTAATGGAGATATAATACAATTATCACTCTGCAAAAGAAACATAAAATTTAGACTGAGCTATGCGCAAGAGTATTCCATGAGTCGTGCTATTCGACATTGCAGCTTACTTTACATGCCGGAAGGACAAGCATTTGAAAAAGTGTCCTAAGTTCCGGCGTAAGTTGTTTAACAACAGCTAAATGTAACATTTCTTGCATTACAGTCAGACATCTGCGAACAGTTGTAGATTCTAAATTTTCTAAAGGATTCGCGACATCTACTTCCTAAAAAGATGAAAATGTGTGAGTAATAAATATGGAGGATTTTCGGAGAGAAAATAGAATTTTACATCTTCGTGATCAGATGTGCTATCTTCTGTGCAATTGACCGAATTGATGATAACGGATCCCATCAAAGTGGCTTTCAATTCTTGAATTTTATCTTGTACGTCGGATATGTCAGCCTTTAAATCTTGAGCTTTGGAATAATCTTCTTGTTTAATAGCATCTTCCTGAAGTTCTTTCAATTCGCTAATTTTTACGTTTAATTGGGCTATCTGCGAAGTGATTTTAAAATTGAGAAATAATCTTATTCTGAATTTCTGTATCGATTACCAGTACCTTAAATTTAATATTTTGTTCTTCGCCAGGATCCATAATGATTTGCTCGGTGGAATTAGTAGCCGGGGACTTATCGCCATTATCAGGAGTATTAGGATACAGCAAATCGTTAATCAGTTCTGTTATTTTCGAGATACTTTCGTTAAGATTGGTTTGTAACATAAAGTACAATTCTGTGACAGGTCGAATGGTCTCCATTTCGATGTTTTTCAACAATTCCAAGCAAAGAGCTTTCAATTCTTTCCTATAAAAAATTATTACGTCGTGAAGAAAATTTTATAAAAGGGCATACGGCAAGTCTCTTTGAATATCTCACCTGCCCACTTCGTCTCCGTAATCGTAAGTTTTACATAACTCGACGAGTTGAATTAGAATAAATTCTTGCTCTTTTTTTCTCCATGGTTGATCGTTGGAAAATTCAGCCGAAGTAACTTCGTAATATCTGTACATATCGATATAATCTTGAAATTGAAATCAATACCGAGACGATACAATTACGTCCAAAAAATGACATGCTATTACGTTTTAATGTAAGTACAAAAAATACTGAGATCCGGTAAAAGTCCCTCTTGAGTGGCATCGTACGATTTCGTAGATTCCCAGTGGAAATTATTTTTTTCAGATACCATAGATGATGTGAAAAATACGTAACATCTCCAAAAAAATGCCGATTCCGGGGTTAATTTGTCGAATGTAATTAAACCCATATTATCCATAATTGGTTTTAAAGTTTGTATAGCGTTATCATCAGCCGAGGTGCTACAATATCGAAACAAATTAACAAAACAATATAATTATACCCTTGAGAATAGTCTAAAAAGTTGAATACGCACTGGAAAAGGGACATCAAAGCTTTAGTTGTCATTTCCATAGAGCTGACTTGTAAATCCAATGCTTTTAGCAAATCTAAATATTTTAAATCCAATCGTTTAAGCCAAGCCGGCAACAAGGTATTTTTTACCGTATTTTTAACCAACTCTAAAACATGAAAATGGTATCGATTATTACGTTAAGAAAAAGAAAGTAAATTATCCTCGAGAAAAATTTGATTACCGTTATTGTCGTAAAGACCGGTATCTAAGAGTCGTTTCCGTTGCTCGATGCTGAGTTGTTTGATGTGCAATCTACTCAAAACTACGTACGCTTCTTTGCGCACTTTTTCCGATACGTCATCGGTACGTTCGATGATTTTTTCGATTAAATATCTATACACCAAAGATATTTTGGATAAAGCTAATCTTCGAACTTCGGCCGATGTATCGTTCTCCATACAATCCGCAAGAGCTACATAAAATACATGTTCGTTGCAAAATGAGAAATACTTGTAGAAAATTTGAAAAAACAATGGATACGAATACCTTTTGTAACTGGACATTTTTTATCAGATTTATCTTGAAGTCTATACATAGCCCAGATGGCTTGCATTCTAATCACCGGAACTTTATCCTAAACAATTATGCAGGATATTAGCTGAGATCCAACTATACAGAAATATTACGTAGAAATACGTTACTTTAATTCTTTCGAGCATTATTTGAACAATAATATCGCAAATTTTACAATCCAACATGGCATCCGGACTCATCCTGAGCAATAATTTGGATATAAATTGGCAAACTCTTTTTCTAACAATAGGCGATGGTACATCGTGATTCTACAAATGGTACTAATGTTTACAACTTCGTTTAATATATTTAATCAGTTCAAGATACCATAACTTACTTCCTTCAGAAAATTAAAAACATTATAACAAAATAACAGCGTTTCTTCGGGTACGTGTGAATTATCCGGCGCGTCTAATCCGGCAACAACGATAATAAATTGGGTAACGAATTCGAGTACTTTATCGACGGCGGTATTGACGTCTCCCATAGCGCTGAAGGCTGTTTTAAGGCACGTAATAAAGCTGCAAATGAATTCATCATCATCGGCCTGAAAAACAAGTCGTAAAATTCGTAGTTAACGACAGACGGAATATTTTTCCGAAATGAAAGACAACTCACCTCATTATAAATACGAATCAATTTCGTGACGAGTGGATCCTGAATATGGTCTAATTGCGATTCGTTGAAAATAGCCAAGATTTCAGGATCTTTTCTAGTTTCAAAAATCGACATTCTTACATTAATGAAATAACTTAATAGAATATAGAGTAAACGAAGTAAAATCTTTCATTGTTTCATTCATAAAAACCACAATTGCGAATTGTGCGCGTTTTTCGTAATTTTCATTCAAAAACATGGACCAATTAGAAAAGGTAGGTTTGAAATTTAGATTAATGAATGACGTCAATTATTCCAATTTTGCGTTATATTTTTAACCAATCGGGTGATCGGATTTGATTTTCACGCGCTTATTGGTTAAAATTTTGCTCGCGTTAACCAATGAAAAATCAATATCGATAAAGAACGAATTTAGCCATATTCATCAATCCTCGGTTAGTTCGTAAAATCACAAGTCACAAAAATATTTCGTTACGAAGGCAGTGGTTCGTAACATATTAATTACGTAAAATCACATTGCTAACGTTGTTTCTTATTTTCGTGTTTTTGAAAAAATATTTAAAAAGCTGAAAATTTGAGAATTTCTAGGCTTACTGATCGGCTTATAATCGTATTCGTGTTATTGATATATTGATAGTCGCTTAAAAACATCTTAATTATAGTTAAATTATATTAATGGTGATATGCATTGTGCTTTGGTGCATTAAGAGTAACTATCCTTTAAAGAATTCTTTGTTTGATGTTCTAATTTGAAAAAAACAAAAGTAAGTTACTCTGTCGCTTTTAAAAATTGAACTTTTAACTTTCGTTGCGAATGTTTGCTTGTACTCGTCGGTGTTTCTTTACATCGTAACGTTCAACCTTGCTTTATAACATTTCATTTCCAGTCATCGAAAAATCGTACGTTCGTTACTAACTTCGTACCGAGACTATACTTGTACACCAAAATTATAATTTGGAAAACATTTTCCTCGTATAAATCACGCACACGTATGACGATTTGGTGCAAAATTTGAATCAAATTGCATAGGTAAGTTGTATTCGATTGATACATCTTGAAGAATGAATACAGGTGTTTCAATGGCTCATTTCGTCACTATTACGATCAATAATCATTAGAAAATGAAATAGTATTCCATCGCTGTTATTTCATTTCCGTTATTTTGCGCGTTTTTGAATTTTATTCATCTTTTTGTTTATATTACGCCGGAATGTGGATGGTTTTTGTTTATACGTTTTACGCGTTGTGTAGGTTTTCTAAATGTTTATGTATAATTTAATGATGTGAAATCGCGTCAAAAGGAAGCATTTAACTTTTCACTAACGACATTACGAGCACGTGACGATTTGTCGAGTTTTTCACTCTCCGATTGAGCAATATTTCGACGAATTGATAAAAAATTTGTTGGCGGAAATACACGCAGTGTTTAGTAAATTTCTCAAACTATACATAGTACGCAACGAGGTAGTTACGTAATTTAATTAAAAACTACGTGTAATTGCAGATGTCCGTTATGCTGTTTGAAATGTAGAAAAAATCCAGGTCTTGAGAACTAACAAGCAGGTATGGGAGGTTCATTAGATAAACCGAAAACTGATAAACACAACGAACATGGATGCGGTAACGGTCTCAAGTATGGCGTTGCCAGCATGCAAGGATGGCGAGTTGAGATGGAAGATGCTCACTGCGCTATAACAGGCTTGAGCGAAGAGCTAAAAGACTGGTCTTTCTTCGCCGTCTTCGATGGGCACGCTGGTGCCAAGGTTTCAGCCCATTGCGCCGAACATCTAATGGAATGTATTGTTAATTCTGAAGAATTTCGTAGATCTGATTTCACTAAAGGGATCAGGTAACTCATACGTCGCATTAAAACCATATCTTGGCTTGTTCGAATACTCTAACGTTGTCACTCGATGATATTTCAGGTCCGGATTCTTGCATTTAGACGATAGCATGCGTACGTTACCGGAATTAGCGAGCGGTGAAGATAAATCAGGATCGACGGCTGTTTGCGCCTTGGTATCGCCGCAACAAATATTCGTAGCTAATTGCGGCGATAGCAGAGCTGTGATTTGTAATTCAGGAGTACCAACATTCAGCACTCAGGATCATAAACCGGTACTACCTGGCGAAAAAGAACGTATTCAACGCGCCGGGGGTTCGTATTACATGCGTCACGTTCGCGTCGACTTGTTTCGAAATTAATCCCATTATTTTGCCCATAGGAAGCGTAATGATTCAACGAATTAATGGCTCGTTGGCGGTTTCAAGAGCTTTAGGAGATTACGAGTATAAAAATGTTGAAGGACGAGGTCCGTGCGAGCAGTTGGTATCACCAGAACCTGAAATATTCGTAAGGGATAGAGACGAAAAGGATGAATTCTTGGTGTTAGCGTGTGATGGTGTTTGGGATGTCATGTCTAACGAAGATATTTGCAATTTCATCCGATCTCGTCTTCTTATAACAGATGATCTCGAAGCCATTACCAATCAAGTAGTTGATACTTGTCTTTATAAGGTCGGCATACCAATCCTCAAGTCTATTTCTTTCTCTGCGCACTTATCGTGTAATAATTTTCCATCGTCCGATTACAGGATAGTCGTGATAATATGAGTATTGTACTAGTCACTTTCCCCGGAGCACCCACGCCATCTCCAGAAGCTATTCAAAAAGAAAAAAATCTCGAAGAAGTTATTGAAAGACGAGTCAAAAGTAAGTTGAAAACCAAATCATCGTCCGCTTTTCCACGATCCACTTTTTATTTTTTTTTTAATTTACAGATATAATTAGTGAAAACGCCAATGTCAGCTTTGGAAAAGTGTTACATATGCTGGAAGAAGAGGATTTACCCGATTTACCTCCTGGCGGTGGTATTAGTGCTAAGTGAGCCGAATTTCAAAGGTTTCTTCTACCCATTTAACGAATACCATGATTTTAATCCGATTTCTTTTATGTTTAGGCGAAGTTTCATTGAAAGTATATTCGTTAAACTGTGTCCAGATCAAGCCAATACGCTTAGTGTAATTATATAATTTTTTTTCCTTACGTAGCAATTCGATAGTTGGTAAAAATTATCCTTTTTGTAGGTCCCATTTTCTATGAAATAGAAAAAACCATTTTACTATCAATTTAGTGATCTCGAATCACTAATTGATTACAACGATCATATTGTTTTAGTCAAAGAACAGGAATATACAAATAAGTATATACGCTGTTTGATTAGGCAAATGAAACTTTTGTACATTCTATTGAATTTTAAATTATTTTTCAAGTTGGTTTTTTTCTTTTTATTGTATATTTGCGAACTAATCGTTATATATATGTTGTGTTACAGGATAACGAAACGTAATTTAAGGGGAAACGATGAAAACATAAGAAAAAAAAATGAATGAATACCGTTTAATTATTTATTAAGGTTAACGAAACAAAAATTTCCTATTTCCTATACCAATTTTAATAATCAAACTAGTTTTGTAAATATTTTTTTCTCGTTTGTAACCTACTAGAAGAGTTTCTAAATTTCCATCGAAACAACTTCGAGTTCATATCAAGTTTTAACATTTTAGTTATTTAAATTATAAATGTAATATTAATTTAGTTTTGTTATTAGCCTTTGTTTAATTCCACACAGTTTTTTTTTGCCAGTAAAGAAGGATTTTTTTTCAATTAAGTGTTGTAGATTTTAAGTTACAAAATTGTGTATAAAAAAAACTAAGCTCTTGAACTAACGATGCGATGTGCGTTTTTTTTTTTGGGAATAATGAGAATCATCAACAACATGACTTGTCGTTTTAGTTATTACTTTTCCCTGTCTTATATATTTTCGAGCTTAGCTAATTTTTATTTTTATCGTAAAATCTTGTTCTTGTTAGTTACATTCGTAAGGTACTCTGTAATCTGAATTAATTGTGTATGTTTTTTTCTTTTTTTCTTTTTTTTTTTTTTAGATACGTCGGATACTTAAAGTATTTTTATTTTCAAACAAGTAGAGAATGTATATTTTAAATACTTGTTATTACGTTTATTTTTTAACTTTACGACTTTACCTAAATTTTGTACAATCGGTTGAAAATTTAATTTTAACAGTTTTTCAAACAGATGTGAAGAAAACGATTAATAGTGATAGCAATATTTATGATATTTTTTTCTTCATGATAATTTTAATTTTTCTTTATTAAAATGAATAAAAAAGGTACTAAGTTGATTAATATTAATGTATTGGTTTGAGTCGAGCAGATTTTTTATTTCCGAGGGTCGGTCTGAAGGGAAGATTACTTTTTAAATTAAAACAAATTGCTAAATTGATTCGATTTTCGAGCATATTCATATAGCAGAACTCATGCTCTATTCTACGTAGAAATACACAGTTAATTTACTTTTCAGAGCTCAATTCGGCCGTTCGATGTTGATTTTGGGAAATACATTATAAAAAGCATTCGTATGTATCGATTTATAGACTCGTGGATGTGCTGAACTCGAAAATAGTGTACTTTGTTTTTAAAGTAATCGTGTACATTTTCTTCTATTTTTGAATAAAACCACGCGTATTCGAAATTGACTCTAATTTTGATTTCTGACTTAATCCCAATTCGTGGAGAAATCCTACAAATGGACTTCACAAGTAGTATTATCTCAAAACTAAACATTTCACGCTCGTAAGAGGATTAAAGATGTTTCGCTGATACGCATCAAATATTGAAAAAAATCTCAAGATGGCATTCGTAGAAAAGATTTGTAGTGTCGTCGATTAAATTGCCTAAGTAAACGTCATTATTATAATTTAAACCACAATGGCCCTAAAAATAATACTTCTTTCGAGTGAATTTTATACGAATGTATTTGTATATTACGCAACATTATCTATAACAATATTCGTTGGAATTAAATCGATCTTTGTTGCTCGTTATCTTCTTCTTGGCCATCCTGATAAATATCTGTTCCAACAATAGCAACCAGATGGGATTCAACGGCAGAACTAAGAGACATATTTTTAACCATTTTTTTGGCTAAATTTTTAGTCTCTCCGTAACCGTTATTTGCACAATAAGTAATACACTCCTGGAAAAAAAAATTAAGGTAATTAGGTAAGAATTCAGATTTTTAGCAAAATGGACTATATTAGACTCACCATCGCCTCTTTGGTATTATTATTTTCAATACAAAGTTCCATGTATAAAGATAAAACTTCTTGATCCGGAACTCCGATTATATGCTCTTCGTCTTTAATCAACTTTTTCAATATTTCCGTAGCTTTATTAAACTCGTTGGCGTGTAAATGTAAAATAATAGCTTCGCCAAGCATTTTCCCAGTCCATCTACCCAAAAAAATGACACGAATGACGAAAATGAATGAAAATCGAGTCAATGAAATCATTTCAAATTACTTACTCGACAGGTAATTGACGCTGTTGAGATTTAAGCTCAGCTTTCTGGTAAATAGACCACGCGATGTCCGATAGTACGACGGCAGTTTTCGATGGTGGAACTGTGCGAGGAATGCGATTCAATGCCATTCCTTCCAAAAGGGTAGCTAACAATTGAGGTCTGTCGTAAATTTCGAATCGTACGATATCTGTCCAGACACGTTGATACAATTCGGTTGCACCGTTCATCGTTATCGTTTTTATTAATTCCTGGTAAAGTATTCGAGCATTAGGTGACATAAAAGTTATGTACAAAGGTGGATCTCATAAGCGTACCTCAATCACATTCAATTCTGGAGTATAAATATGAGGAACAAGATAATCATAAATGCGCATAATATCTTCCATGTTTTCCGTTTGGAACAACAAGTGGAAATAGTTTCGACTGTTGACAAGAAAAAAGGGTAAATATTTCAACGATTATTAGTACGTTCGAAGCACAACTAATCAAGTACTCACTAGTATATCGACTCTTTGAACGAAGTTCCGATCAAATTATAATTATTATCTTTCCAGAGCAATCTATTTATTCTATGAGCTATTTCCTTGTCACGTATGTTATAACGACATTTTTCCATTGCTAAAAAAAAGAAATTCGTATCTGATGGATCTTGAATTGATATTTTTCTGTTTTCCAGATCATCGAGAATAGTTTCAATAACAGTTGCACTGTTGTTTCCTGAGGGAGGAAAAAATTAATAAAACGACTCCAACGTTCGACCGCTACTTAAATACTCGATTGATTCTTACTATTATTATAAAAAATTCTTAAAAGATGAGCATAAGATCCTAAACTTGGTTGAACATCGAACTGTTTCACTTCGGCCAACATTTTCAGAGCAAAATTTCGACTATCTTGGAAGTTGCCCATACGAGTTAAACATTGAAGCACCGAATTCAACGTACGAACAGTAGGCTTTATTCCGTAATCGTTCATGGTTTTAAGTATACTCTGGAATACACGCGTGAAATATCAATCTAGAGTTTTAAATGCGTTATTTATGAGTTTAATACCTCGATAATTTCCCATCGCTGTTCCCCTCCTTCTGCTCTGTAAATAACTACTCCAATTAACGAATGGTAAGTGTCGGGGGATAAGGGTATTTTTTTTTCTTCAGCTATGGCATAATACTGGAATGCTTTCTCGATCTGAAATACCAATCGAATAATTTTTCAATAGTAATATAAGTGTGACCGAGGTATATTTATTCAAATTACCTGAAAATATTTAACCATTCCTTGTATAATGGCCGAAAAAGTTTCACTAGATTCGGGCAATTCTTCGAATAATTTCTCAGCAAGACCATTATCTCTGAAAATGTATTATTAAATTGTGTAATATAAACATTTTTTCAGAATTTGTTGCGATATAAATATACAAAACAAGGTACTGACTTCCATGTTTTCTTAACATTAAAATTATCTTTATTAGCTTGCGAAAACCATTTTTCTTCTATGAACTGTGGACAGAACTCTTCGGTTTCATTAAAGAAACTAATTAATTCCAGCAATGCTTGTTTATTTTCATCGCTTATTTCTACAACGTAAACAAAATTATGCGTAGAAATTATTGAATAATTTTTTTCGAAAATAAAATACAAAATGTAATACCATCTCCTCTTTTTTTCATAATATTGTAAACGTTAACAGCATCGTTTACCGATGGACTTCTGATTATTTTATTTAAAACTTCATTATCCAAATCATCAGATTCATCGTATTGAGCTTTCGGGAAAAAAGCCTACAAGAATCGATATTAAAAGGGTAATGTAATGAATTAAATGAAGTGTGGTGTGGATAGATTGGTATTTACTTCAATCGGAGGTTCAGCTTCTCTATGTTGAAATAATTCTGGATGCTCGTCTCTTATCCACCGGGCCGCTTTTCGACCGGATTCCTGCGCTAGGGCGTAAATTCTTTTATTGTTATTTGATAAAGGTATAAGATATGGATCGTCGTGATACTTGTAATGAGCTGCCGTGGGATCTGTTTTAGTAACAGCAGCTAAAGCCTGCATAAAAACGAGAATTAATCGTGGAGTACAGTAAATATCAGTAACGCGGTTTTACCTTTAGAATATCTGTAGGACCTCTTGGTATTCTTTTGGGTATAATTACTTCGTCATTTTCAGCAGCAGTCGAATAGTTAATTCTTAAATGTGTATTTTTATTCAGGATATTCAAATGGCACGAATGACATCTGAAAAAAGCGGCGTACAGGTTAATACGAACGGTTTAGCGGAATATGGCGAATTTCACCAATTACCTGGAATTCTGAAGGAATTTTAGTATATTCATATTTTTATTCATTTTAAAATTCGGTCGAATTAATTCATTTTAATCCGGCTTTAGCCAATGCGTAAATAGATAATTCGGGAAAATGAGGAAAATTTTGGAGACTTGAGAAAAACGCAAGGTTTGTATTTTTTCATAACTGATAAGACGAATGATATTCAACTAGCGCTAAAATCTTATAGCGGCGAACATTTCAATTAATTTGTCGGCCAATTTTCCAAATTTTGGAACTTCGGAAAAGCCGAAAAAGCTCAAGAAAAGTGACGAAGTGTAACGTAAACAATTTAACGGTTCCAACACTTCTCCACAAGGTGTTTTTCATTTTTGATTTTTTGATTTTGATTGAATTTAATAACATATTTATCAACGTAAATAGCTGTCAAATCCCAAGAAGATCAAAATTGTCAAGCAGCTGACCGAGCAATCGGAATTCGGAACAGATAATTTAAGCCGTGCAAGTGATATCAAAAATGGGTGGAAATATATTTCTCGAACCCGAAATTTTCATTATTTTATGATTTTTAAGTTCATTCTTGAGACCTAATTTCTAAAATATGTTTACGACGACGTGAAAAATCACACTGTTATGATGTAAGTACCCGAAGAACGTATTTGTCATTAATTTAGCGAGATGAATTGTTCATTTTTGCATACGTTATCACTTTCGAATGATAACAGTTACATTGGCCTGATAATTTGTATAATGTTTCGATGTAGTATTTCGAACTTTGCATTCGAATGATTAGGCATTTAATACATTTTTCTTTCTTATTGCAGCTATTGGATACCGTTCAGAAAAATAGTTTCACCGATCGGCAGGTTTTTGAAGTAGGAACCATGATACCTTTGATTCAAAGAGACGCAAACGTCACTAGTTCTTACGGTCTAAAAGCTCGTATTGAGGATAAAGTTAAAGGCTGGATCAAGCTAATCTTCTCCGATCGAAATTCTCGCAACTTATTTCTCTTCCTGATACTAAACTTATCATTCGCTTTTGTCGAACTTCTGTACGGAGTATGGACCAACAGTTTAGGCTTAATATCAGATTCCTTCCATATGTTCTTCGATTGCACTGGTCTACTGGCTGGATTAGTTGCTTCAGTTATATCAAAATGGAAACCCGATGATAAATTTTCTTACGGTTACGTCCGAGCTGAAATTCTTGCCGGATTCGTTAACGGGTTATTTTTATTATTTATAGCGTTCTTCATATGCTCGGAGGCTGTAGAAAGATTTATTGAACCACCAGAAGTGAAACACGAACGTTTATTCGTTGTCTCCGTATTAGGCTTATTAGTCAATTTTGTCGGCATATATGCATTCCAACACGGACACCCGGGAGGTTGTTCACACGGCGGCCATTCTCATGGTGGTCATTCTCATTCTCATGGAAACCACAGTCATGGTCATAATTCGTTTGCCCATAGCAATAATGTTGGAGGAAACGGACATCACCATCACCATCACCGAGAAAACGAAAATTCTTCGCCAGGAAATTCGCATTTGATGAAGGGAGTCTTTCTGCATATACTCGCCGACACTTTAGGCAGTGTTGGTGTGATTATTTCGGCTATATTGATGTACGCTTTCGGCTGGATGCGAGCTGATCCGATTTGCTCGATGTTCATATCAATACTGATTGCTGTCAGTGTACTTAGCCTGATCAAAGATTCTTTGCTTATCTTGATGCAAAGACAGCCTAAAGAATTGGACGAAGTATTACCACGTTGTTACCAAAAGGTTATGCAATTGACAGGGGTTTACAGTATACAAGAGCCCCACTTTTGGACTTTGAGTAGTGGTGTTTTTGTTGGTGCTTTGAAACTGGAAGTTTCCAAAGCAGCTGATCTTAAGTACGTTGTTAGTCATACGCATATGATATTCAACTCGATCGGAGTAAGGCAGCTTTACGTTCAGTTGGATTATACTAATATGTAATGAAATTGTTCTATTATTGATGTTTTTTCAACACGAGAATATTTTTCTAAAACAATACGAAAGTATTTTTAATACGCTCCAAGTTTTACGAATTGTTAACAAAATGTTGTGTTGTGATAAGGAGTTTTTTTTTGAGCTTGAAAACGTTACTGGTTAAATACCGATTTCTATGTGCTTATATTTCTTTTTTACGTAAATAAAGTGTACAAAGAACTCCGTAATTTATCATTTTATTAATAATTGATGGAACATTTTTTTCAATATTACTGATATTTACAAGATACTTGGATAATATCACAGAATAGAAACGATTTATAAAAAAAGTAAAATAAACTAATATTAGGATACAAATGGTATAGTGGGATCCAAAATACTCATTCGATCGAAAATACTGGTCGCCTTAGGGCTTTCATCTTTAGAATTTTGACTTGGCTTTGAGATATCTTTTATGTCCGACTCATTTTTTATCGTTTTATTGCTGGAAGGTTCAGACACGGCAGAAATTTCCACCGGTTTAGATTCATCCTTAACCATTCCTGCTTCCTCGTCTACATCTGTGTCGATATCATAAACATTACCTGGAACTTCGTTACCTAGTTCCATTTCCTCGTCGATTTCTAAAAATGATAACGAAATAAAAAATTAATATGTACTTTTTTTAAGCAGCGAAAATTAATTAACTAACCCGAGGCTGTATCTTCATCCATCTCTTCTCCTGCACTTCGTTTCAACTCTTTAAGTTTATTTTTCTTCGAATTGAGTAGGTTTAAAAATCGGAAATACAGAACACTCTCCATATTATTCTTGGCAATCTGTAATTGTTTCAATTGATCCAAAAGTAACTCGTTACCTAAAAATATATCAACTGTTATAGATCGCAAATAAAGGTTTACTATGCCGAAAAATAATCAAAATCAAACCTTTTAGTAAAGCATCATTAACCGATTGTAATTCTTCGACTTTTTTGACATACTGTTCATTTTCATTCAAAGTGGAATCTAACACGGTGAAGATATATGCTTGGAAATCAACCTGTTGACCATATATTCCTTTCAACAAATCTGGTAGAGATAATCAATTGAAGAATGATCTATATACTTTCCTTTTCAAGTTTAATACTGGTAAATTTTACTTTGATAGAGTTGGAATTATTCGTTTGGATACTTTTTTTCAAATTGAAATAATCATCGACGATGCTATATGTAAATTCACGCGATTGTGAATTTTGAAACGCTTTCCGGCATTCTTCGACATACTGGCTTTCGGATAAATTGAATATCTTACTTTGATTACAGATGTACTCAGAAGTCACCTATAAATAGAAAAAATGAAGAATTGCTCTCGATGCGTTAAAAGAAAAAATAATATTTACTTCTCCTTTATAAGCTGTGCTTTCGTGAAAGATTATCAGAGAAATGCTGTTCCCAGAGCATTCTATTTTAGCCCTGTAAATCGAATTTGAATTGTTTTCCACCGGAAGAGTAGTGACAAGCGTAAAATCCATTAGAAGAGTTGATTCTCAAAAAGTTAAAACGAAAAATTAATTGAAAAAAAGGCAAAACTAGATAATTAAAAAAAAATTGATAAAAAATTGAATTTACGTAGCTATACAGGATGTTTTGTTCGGCCAGGTTTTTCAAAGAGCGTTTTTATAATCATACGAATCGTTCATTGAACGACTTGAACGGCAAGTTTAGTGTCTCCCTCTATCTTACGTCTTGCAAACAAATTGATGATTAAAAACAAACCTTCTTGTTTCTAGACCTTGGACCGATCCGAATCGCCATGTTGATTGTAATAATTATTTTTAGTGAATTTGTATAACGTAAACTAATTTGTTTCATTGTACTTTAGTTAGTTGATCATCTTTTTAAAAATATTTTATATTAATAATTAATAACACGTTATAATGAATCCAGAATAGTAAGTTGAACTTTTACTCACATAATCATCTCAATTCGTGTATCATTTCATGGTAGTGAGTCATCTGTTTTCAATAATAAAATAATACGTACTAAATATTCGCTGTAATGTATCTTCGATAATAATTGTATGGTAAATCCTATCAGCATTGAAAACCACGTTTAAATTTACAGTCTTTCGTTTAACGTTTCATTTATTTTAAAGATTTCAAACTGTAGCTGATTTGTAACGTAATCATCTTTTTGCGATTCTATTGTTTCAATACTCCCGATAACCCTTTTATTTCCTGCTACGGTGCAATATATGCTAAAATCACTGATCACTCTTTGTAATACTCTTAACTTGACTTGCGATCTTTTCTTTGAAACGTTTTTCATTCGTTCTATTTTATTAGGAAGAGACAAAGATTGAGTAGATGATTAGAAGAACAATATGTATAATACGCAGTTATCATTTCGTCACTGAAAGACGCCAATCAAATAAATTTCCTTGTTACGAATGCCAAGTTTTTCATATATCAAACGATAAAACGTTCAAGTTTTTCTCCAACGATATGTTTTGAGGAATTAATTTAGATGCTTATTTTTAATCTCGCTAATCTTATTGTTTCTATGATTACAGCGATTATTTGTTCAAACTTCTTCTTATTGGAGATTCAGGAGTCGGAAAATCTTGTTTGTTATTGCGTTTTGCTGTAAGTATTCGCTCGTCTTATTTAAAACGTAAACCTAATCATTGTACTTATCGTATTATTACATTTCACAGGACGATACCTATACAGACAGCTATATCAGTACAATTGGTGTCGACTTTGTAAGTATAATTGTCATTTATACGCTGATTATTTAAATATCACACACTAATAACTAATACACTAATGACATGTTCGACGAATATCTTATCTTCGTATGACGTCATCGTATTGACCACCCCTTGTTACACGTAATAGCTTTCGAAACTGGAAAATTCGAGATACCTATCGAAAGCTATTTACGCGAAGATTTATTGCTAGAGAGATTTTTCATTAGGCCGATCCACATTTGTGTAAATAAAAGCTGATTTTTTTAAGGTCATACGAAACACCTACCGAATCTGAAATTTTTCGAGCCGATTTCAAAATGTATCCGATAAAATTGAACGATAATCTAAAATGCGATAAAGTTCTTCTCATATTTGTATCGTTTTATCTTTTGTTTTCAGAAAATCAGAACCGTAGATTTGGATGGCAAAACGATAAAATTACAAATTGTAAGTCAACTGCGAATCCTCCCTGTGTGTTTGTACTCGTATACTGATTGTTGTATATTTTATTTTCAAGTGGGATACAGCAGGCCAAGAAAGATTCCGTACGATTACGTCGAGTTATTACAGAGGTGCTCACGGTATTATTATTGTATACGACTGCACAGATTTGGAATCGTTTAACAACTTAAAACAATGGCTCGAAGAAGTCGACCGATACGCTTGCGAGAACGTTAACAAATTATTAGTGGGAAACAAATGCGACGAAGTTACCAAGAAAGTTGTTGATTACACGACCGCCAAGGTATGGATGAAAATTCCTCTTTCATAAGCTGCGCCAACTCTAAATTACGTTATCTTTATCAGTAAATGTGATAGTAATAGGAAATTGGTCATCTTGGGGCGTTGTTATTCCCACATTACGTGGGCAGATTTCTCTGCAGTCTAAATTTTGTGATAGTGTGTGTGCTGAAGTCTAAATTGAACGACGAGTGAAATTTGTACCCTGTTTACCGTCTTTCTTGATGGATGAAACGAAATGAACTTGATACTTTGTAAAATATTTAATCAGCTCTTACGAATTTTATGTTTCGTTAAGAAATCGATGTCTGCATCTTTGGAAAGGGTTCATTCTCGATCCAATTAACAAATTTTGATTTCAATCGCGCTAATACCGTGTTTTTCTTGCAGGAGTACGCGGATCAGTTGAATATCCCATTTTTGGAAACATCCGCGAAGAACGCAACGAACGTCGAGCAAGCATTTATGACGATGGCGTCAGAAATTAAAAACCGGGTCGGCCCTCCATCTTCGGCGGCCGCCACCGAATCGGCTAAAGTTAAAATCGATCAAGGCCGTCCAATAGAATCCAACAAATCCGGTTGTTGTTAACGACCGCAACGACGTCGTGAAAAAGATCGTACGTCCGTGCCGCCGTATCTATCCTCATTGAAATATATCTGTTTGTTACATTGAAGGTATAGTAAATCGCAATTGAATTTTTTCGCCTTTTTTCCCTCCCCTCCCCTTTTCTTTCCTCCCCCCCGAAATCGAAAAATCACGCGAATTTTTCGGTATGTAATTGTACCTGTTTAAGTTTGTTCGTTGATGATTTCTTTTTATATATATACATATTTTATAAAAACATGCACCGTTGTCGTTTATATAATTTTTTCGTTGTTTCTCAATTACGTGCACTTGATTTAAAAAAAAAAAAACTGAAATAATTTTTTAACCCCAAATAAGGGTCGAGTATTATGGTACAAGTCTCGGTAGTCGGTGGTATACAGTCATATTTTATGGGAAATCTTCCTCAGTAGCATATTTATCTGTGTCTCGGTGTTTTTTTTTTGTCATCGTTTGTATAGCAGCACTTCGTTCGTGTATTTATGTGTTTCTATCTCTGTGCCTGTGTGTATCTTTGTTGTAGTACTTATTCGAAAAACAATTCTCTTGGATCGGCCACAGTAATTTCTTACGTTGTTATTTTCGTATATTTTTTTTTTACATTTCCCCTCCTATTATTATTTATTTATTTCGAAGTATTAAAATTTGCAAGCTGTTGCGTTAATGACGAACCGAAGAAGAAAAATGTAATATTTTTTCTTAACATTGTAAATACGTTGGAAATACTAGTCCGTTTAGAAGTCCGTCTACCGAAACGACCTGATACATTTTTTCGGTTATACGTATCCAAAGAGGAAATAAATTCTTCCTGATTGATCGACAAGGCTTCACTTAGAATGGACTGATCCCATATCACATTCTTTAGTTAGGATAACGATAAGATTGTCGAAACAATAAAACAAATAGTTTAAATTTTTAATCAATTTTTATGATTATTTGAGACGTTATAATAAGGTAGTAATGTAATCTATAAATACGAATGAGTATTCGAGGTATTTATTCGGTATATGCGTCTATGTGTATAAAGTTTTTTGTTTGTTTTCAAAGCACCGTATCCGTAGCAAATAGCGTTAGCTCCTCATGTTCATCGTAAGCCTTTGCTAAATTCTTCTAAACAAGGTTCTGTGCGAAATTCTGTTGTTTTTTTTTAATCTTACGGAAATTATTATTTTACGAGTATCTTATCTATGATTTTCCTTATCTTATCTCTGGTTATGTACTATATAAATTGAATATATTATTTTGAATTTTTACTTTGGTGTTGTATTTTTCTGACGTGTTACCGGCTGCCGAGATTTAATCGAGAGAGAGCTATGAGAATAGATATGATTGAAAGAAATTCGTATTAGATCTTTTAAAATCATTTCTTCGGATGAAATTTTATTCCAATCCTTAAGTATTTCGCTTAGTTTTTTCGATGATTCCCAAACTTGGCTCAAATTCTCGAATAGTTTTCATATAAATTTCGAGCCTTTCAAGATCAATTCTATAGATGAATAATTTTTTGATTTTTTAAAGCAGAATTTGATGTCGACAATTTGACATTTAATTTTTTACATCCTGTTTTACATTGAACCATGCAATTCAAAATATTGTCGGGTACTTTTAATTATACATTCGGTAGAATTTAATATATAAGATGAAAAGCCACCCTTCAATTCATATACTTTTATGTTATGTTCCAGAGAATGGTTTCATCTATTCATAAAATTCCAATCGAACACTGTAGTTCAGCCAACTTGATCGAAATGGCTGTCGTAGTATCTGCGTAAATACCCAGATTAAAATTGAACTATTATTTTTTAATTATTACAATTTTTACTTGAATTTTATATTAATAATTTTTAACACAATTGGAGAATACGTAGAGAATAAATTCAATTCAATATTTTTAATTTGTTCTTGTATAGTATTGATAACCTTATTTAAAAGAAAAAAATAAGCTTGGTGCAGTATACATTTTTTTTTAGCATAATTGATAAAGTTGTTTATAATCGGTTATCGTGATTTATAATTAAATAAACTACCTACGTGTAATTTTGTTAAATTACTATTATTGTTGTTACATACTGTATAATTATCTACTTGCATAATGCGTATATTTTATATAAGTTACTTATGGTTTTTTTTTTTAAAAAAAGTTTAATTTCTAGCGATATTTTTGTTTGTGTTTTTTTTTTAAACTAGGAACCATGCAGTCGCAAAGCTTAATATTGTTTGTAAATTATGCCTTTTTTTGAATCTAATATAAATTTCTTTCTTTCATTAGGAACTTTATTGTCTACATTTTCATTTAATAAATGAATCATCGTAAATTACAGTTGATGAATGGGCATCGTATGATAAACTTCCTGTCTGTCACTCGATTAAATTATTATCGGTGAAACAGAAAAGCGTCCTGGCGCTTATACTTTTTTTTGAACACGAGTTGACAACTGGTTTTTCTTTTAGCATGAATCAATAGAAAATTTTTGGGAAAAGGGTCATCAAAAAGTGCTCTCAAAGGGTGAGCAGAAGAAGATTTTAGGAATGGAATTACCCCTAATTTAGCAGATAAAGGGGTAGGGGTATGTTTTGTAGCCAGAGCCGGCGGATCATTATTCTCTCAATAGGTGCTCAAACGGGGTTAAAAATTTTGCAAATTTTTTTCACAAAAAAAGACGTTACTATACATATGCGAGATTGAATTTTATTTTCAATTAAAAATGTTCTGTGTTGATAAGAACTAACTAAGAAACGAATGAACAAAAATAGCCACAATTAAAACAAAAAAATGTATCAATTTGACTTCGAAGTTTGAATATTCAGCGCAAAAGTAACTTTCCTTTCCTTACTTTTTAAAATGAATTCATCTATCAAGACAGTTGCGTCGCCAGGGGGTGGACCAGGTGGGCCCAGGTTCACGTGAAGCCATCTCGGGCCCACGTGTGGGCCCACCCGTTTGAACCCAGCTCTCAAAAGTAAACATTTTGAAATCGAAACTAATCAAGTAATTTTGAAATTGCATACCTCATTACCTACTTTGGTATATATGACTGAGTGCGTATGATTAATTAAAAAAGAATCGTAGAATAACCAAAAATTCATAAAAATTTGTCAAAAAAGCTCAAAATTTTGACAACTTGTAGTGTATTATTACAAATTTTGAATTTTCGTGAAAAACAAAATCTCAAATT
>FIZU01043229.1:0-10796 GCA_900064475.1 Pseudococcus longispinus | reverse complement strand
TAGAGCTTTGAATTTTATGAAATTGCATATTTGTCTACGGTGAAGAAAAATTGACAATGAGCCCAATTTCATTTTGCATATTTTGCATATTTTTGGAGTAAAAAGTGCATATTTCAGCATATTTCGACAATTTTCTCTTTTTTTTGCATATTTTGAGGTTTGGCCAAAATCAGACCGAAGTAATTCATTTCTGGCCGTTTTTTTTTTCAAAATTGCCAAACTATAAAAAATGCCCCCAAAAAGTGTTCAAATTTGAATAAAAACTGTTTTTTTGATTATTGATGTTCGATTTTTCATTTAATTTCAATTTTTTATTGTTTAAGTTTTTCAGTTCAAAAAATCCTTTCCATAGACATCCATATGAGGAGTGACTTTCCAAAACGGCCTCTGTCCATTTTTTTTCACCTCTTTTTTTATAGCGTTATCTGGTTTAAGAAGCATTGAGAAACACTCTGACGATATAAAACAAGATGTTGAAAAAAATGGACAGAGGCCGTTTTGGAAAGTCACTCCTCATATTGATTTTTTGCATATTTTTGCATATTTGGGCTCAAAAATGCAATTTTGCATATGCGGACTCAAAAATGCATATTTTAGCATATTTGACCATTCGAAATACATAAAATATGCGCATATTCTGAGTTTTTTTCTGCATAAAATTCAAAGCTCTAGTCATATTAATCGTTGGATATGAGCTCGTGCACTAACTTGACTTCAGTCTACATGTTGCAATAAAATTTTTCAAATTTCATCCGACCGATCTCTCCTGGGCAGAAAAATGTTAAAGCAAAACAAAACGAAAGGGTACGTAAGGGTTTTAATAAATAGTACAAAAACGCTTATTATTAAACCCAAATCCACGACTCTCTCAGCTTTACCTACCAAACCAACGATATTTCTATCTCAAATCCCTTCAAAACTTCCCATTTTGAAATATAAATCTCCCTAAATTGATACTTTTTTTCCAAATAAGATACCCCGAATAAATAAAAATAAAGAAGTCAAATCCTCGCTAATGTAAAAAAAAACTTCACAACACGATCAAACTTCATGTTCTCTTCGAGATAAGCAAAAATTGAACCCACAAGTATAACATTTGAACGATTTCCTCGGCATTAGCAACGACAAAAAAACACAAAATAATACCTACTCTAGAAAAAAAATGTAACAGCCTATATGGAGACTTTTAATAGCACTATCTCGTAGAATATGAAAATAAATGGTAAAAATCCGACAGTAGGTTTTTATCGTAACAAAAAATCCATACGTGAAAAAAATATTTCGCACTTGGAAACAAATATTTGAATATTCACTGCCTCCATATTTTTTTAAAAGGCATAGAGCATACGTATAACAACGCGAAAGTTTATATAAATGTCAAAAAGTTTAAGAAAGACGTAGGAGGCAATAAATTCAAACGTGGGTACATTAGATTTCGTCTGTGGCATTGGAAAAAATACATCAATTAGCGACTTTTCGAGTAAAAAAAAAAATACGAAAATAAATTCGCCATTTTACGTAGGTAATATCACTCCAAGTTCTCAAAACCTCTTATCATTATAATCATGCCTCGGTGGAAAAAAACATACTAAAATACCAAACAAATGATTCCGAAAGGTCAGGGTTACATTTGAAATACCATGTTCTCTCCCATTTACTGCTAATCTGTTGGCTTTTAGAAGCTCAACTTTCACATCTCAGCAAGTTTAACATAGTTTCAATTCGAACTACGATACTTTTTCTTTTTTTTGGAAAAAAATCACAATTTTTCTGGTTGTTTAAACTTTTTCTTTTATTCTTTAATTTTTCAACTCGCAACCACGTAAATCTTGTGCCAAGACTATTGCAAACTTTGGCAAAAAATATTCCCCAAAGGATCGTCCGATCAGGTATCTACGTATTACGATTGAAGAAGCCCACACGTTCGAGGCATATTTTTGCCTAGAAATACGACGCAATATCACGTCAATAAAATATACCGGTCGTAAAATTTGCTACCCTGATTCGTAAAACAGTCGGATGTTGATTGAAGAAACAATTATTTTCAATGGTGTTGGCGTTGCACGACTTCGCACCATAATATAACTCTTTCAACGCTCCTTGCTCTATTCTTCAACTTTTACGACTAGAAAAATAATTCACGCGGTTTATATATTTAAGAAGTTTTTCACCCCAACGCCGACGAAAAAAGTTTAAAGTTGGCAAAAAAACACAACTACAAAAATCTAGTATAAAGCTTCAATTTTAACGTGTTTTTTTCGACTTTGAGAAAATTTAAAAGTCAAAAATATTGTCATAACTAAAATAAACTCATTGCGAGATAACACCCGAGGAGAAGATTAACAACGGGCGTAAATTCGTACGAAAACTTTTTCAAATCGAAGATTTAAGAGTTTCAGTCATACGAAGTATTTTTACTCTGTGATTTAAATTTTTGAAAATTATAAAAATTCATACGAAACTCGTTCAATTTTTATGCACAACGAAGGTGTTTCTTTGATAAAATATACGATCACTCGTGATCTACGTCGTTGGCCAAAAACACGTTCTGTATTATCTAAACATATGCTTAAATCTAAATCGATTTTACACGAATCTTGAACTTTTTTTGGCTATGAAATTCTACATTAACTACATACAAAGTAGTTATCGTACCAGCCCTAAAACCAAGGCAAGTTAATTCCATAACGATGTTATTTTTCGTCCAACAGCCAAGTTCAATTTCTGTGTGATACTCATGCCAAATAATAATTTATCAAAACGGTTGTTTATGGCTGAATAGGTGGTGATGTTAATCTGGTATAATTAAACAATAAATTATTTTGCAAAATCCGACGAACGGGTTATAATTTAATGCGCGTAAATCGAAATCTCTACGACGTAATCGTGATTATAGATTTGCATAAAATCAAAACCGAATTATCCGCGTATTTAAGATTATCAGATAGAAAATCACTTAACAATGATAAAACGAAACATCGTAATTAGCTTTGCACAGTGAGCCGCGACCGATGCTTTTGCATAGTTGAATTTTCAATGAATGTTGTGCAGGTGTATAGGCCTACAAAAAGAGAAAATTGCCAACAGGGTTCAATATAAAGTAAAACTTTGCGAGATTTTGAATAATACGCCCATAATTTGCTATTTTCTCTCTTCATAAAGGGAAATGCTGGCACGAAAACTTGAAGATGTGAAAACTGAAATTTCCTAAAGGTATATCAAGGATATCTATAAAGTATACCAACTTTACACCCAAAATTTTAATCGTCAGGGTCATTCGAACTTCAAAGTGGCTCGAGAAGTGATGTAATAATGAACTATAAAACCTCTAAAAATGCTGAAAAACAAATTTTGATGAGAAATGAAAGTGTTAGAATTAACCAATACCAACGCCCCTTCTTTTTTTCTTCCATCGAGTGATCGACTGATCGTACATAGGTAATCTTTAAATTGAACAAATCTTGAGCAGATGGAAAAATCTAGTCGAAAAACTCAAAAAGCTAAACTTTCAACATTTCAAAAAGGTATCGAAATGACAGATAACACTTGAGTGTTTCCCAATTTCGATTGAAAAAAAAACACCTCGCGATAGAGCTTACTAAGAACAATAAAAATCGTTGTCAGCATAAAAAATCCATTCTCAAAACTGAAGATGGGTGTTTTACGACTAATTTTAGGTTTCTGATACCGGATCTTATTAATTTTCAATGTTTGTTCTTTGTTCGAGAGATATCGTCAATTTCATCTTTAAAATTGGATTTATGAGACAATCAGGGTAGATTACTCAAAATGAATGCTAAATTTGTCGAATACAACATTTTACTCTATTTTAATTTTTTTAGAATTTGTCAAAAAATTCAAAAAAAAACATGAAATCAAATCCCTTGCCCATTGGATTTGTGTTCATGTAGCAGAATCTAAAACTTTAAAGAGTCGTAAAAATACCTAATATAATTCAAATTTGATCAAAATAATTATTCAAAAAATTGTAAAATTTTAATTTGAATAATCGATTGATTGATTTTTTTATTAAAAATTTCAGATTTTGATGATCTTTAAAATTTCTTTGCCAGCAAAATGTGACATTTTAATAGATATCAATTGAATGAATTTTCATCTTTATTTTCTTTCAAATTTGAAATTTTTTACGAAGTAATTGCTCAAATCATTTAATAATTCTTCACTTTACTGCTTTAATACTCGTCAAGCCCGATGGGGGGAGAGGGTGATTATTGGGGTATAAGCACCTGCACCCTGGCCAAAAAAAAGACTTACTGAAAAATCAAATAGGTAAAAAAAATAATGTATTAAGATGAATAGGAAAACATACGAAAGTGTTGACTTCTTTTCTAGGAAAAAGAGGAAAATTTTACATTTGTGAGCAGAGATGAGAAAAATCATTCCCAAAATGATTTTAAATCAAAATTATGAAATCATTTTCAAAATTCTTAAAAGTCATGAAAATCATTTTATAGAAAATAATTCAAAATTATAATTTAAAAACATAATTTTATTTTTCTTCCAATAAAAAATTATGATATATGAAAATCATTAAAAACTTTAAATTAATGCTTTAGATATTGATTTTAATGACTTTTCTACGAGAAAAAAATCATTAAAATTAAAATCATACAGTTGTTTACACGCAATATTAGATAGGCAGTGATTTCCATAATAACATGATTTGATTTTGATGATTTTTCTTCATAAAAATTGAAAGTCATTCCCACAAAAGTGATTTTGAATCGTCACACTGAAATCATTCCCTTCAATACGATTTAAATCATGATTTTGATGATTTTTTTTTGTAAATGATTTAGCTCATCTCTGATTTTGAGTGGGGAATACTTACAAAAAATTGCACGTGGAGTGCGAAAATTTGAAAAAATTCTATCAAAGTTAAAACTTTTGAATTTTAGCCCCCTCATCCTCATTGAGCCAAATTCAATTCCTCTCTGAATGCAATTGAAAACCTATCTAAAATATGTAATCATATGACCCCCCCTCCGTCCCACCTCCGAGAAAATCCTAAAACCGGCCTTTATACTCGTACTTCAAAAAAATAGTTAGATCATCACAATTTGAGTTTATTCACATCAAGTCGAGTCTACGAAAATCAATGTTTTGAATTAAGAAAGGAAACAAAAAGTGTCATATGTACTCAGGTGATACTGGTGAAATTTGAAAATGCATTGTTATTTTCACATATTTCGAACAAAAAAATATAATCGCATATTTTACTCAAAAAAAAATATTCAATATTTTTTGCAATTTTTTAAACTAAAATTCACTTAAAAAGGTGAATTTTTACAATTTCGTCAAAAGCTTTTTTCAGGATTTTTTTTCTGAGATTTTGTTTGAATTTGTTAAACTCAACTTCATATCCAAAATAAAAATCTTTCGAATTTTTTTTCAACAGTAGTTTTTATTCAAAAACGATTTTTTAAATTTTATTAAAGAGCAATTTTTTGGAATTTGCGGATTTTTAAATTTTTTTTTCTGAAAGCATTTTCAAATTGTTGATTTTTTTTACTTTTATAGGCGATTTTAAAAAAATTTGTTCGATCAAAAAATTATGAAGCTTTATATTTTCTATTTTTTACTCAAAATATAATTTATTGCATCGGACAAAAGTATTTAAAAAAAATTTCATATATTTTTAAAATTAAAAAAAAGTATTTGCACATATTTTAACGGTTATAATAAAATTCTCCCCTTGGCCGCTTCGTGGCCCAACCACCCGGCGGTTAACCTCCTCGTTCCCCCAGCTTTGCCCTTGGAACTCCCCTCTTGAGAGCTTCGCCCCCAAAACCCCTTTTGGTTTTTATTGAATACCCGCCCCTCTCATAGAAGCAAAATGGGTCAAATTTTGCCTAGGTAGGCTCTCTAAGACAAAAGATTTTGTTGTTGAAATTGAATTATTTCAATTTTGGGGGAGGGGGGGGGGGGTGCGAAAATTCCAAAAATTTAATTTTTGAGGCATAACTCATGCCTTACGAGATCAAAAAGGTTCATATTTTGGATTTGCATTTTAAATGCACTATGGAAAAAACTAATTCTCCAAGTTTTCATATCTCAATTTTTGCACCTCCCCCCCTAAATTTGGGCCCCCAAAAATCAAAATTGGCCCTTCGTTCCAATTTTAGTTTCATGTACTCGTCGGGATCTTTTTTTTGAAAAAACAATCAGCTTCCTAGCTCTAATAGGGGCCAAATGAAAATTTGCTGAACATTTTTTTGGTGTAGGCTAATCATATGTCGCATCATGGGTTTAATATTTGTCACATAGCTCTTAGGACAAGTGTCTGGTGACAAAGTGACGATTGTGTGATGACAAGCCACAAGTCATAAGTCACCCGACAAGAGTCTTCTGAGCGAAAATAAAAATTAGGCAGTCAAAAAGTGATAAATGTCAAATGTACTCATACGTCAATTTTTTCCAATTTTTCTCGAAAGATCTTCTCTTTTGGAAATTTTACTATACGAATAACTAAATTTTCAACCAAGAAATCAATTTTACAAATTTAGATACACAGCTCGCTCCCTCCCCACTTTTGAAACGACCTCATATCGCATAGATACATACAATCGAAAAGAGAACCGAGAAGAAGAACTCTATTGACAATATTTTCGAAATATTGAACATATCACTTCTTGGTATTATTTTACACACGTATAGGTATATTGATTCTATTTCACGCTTTGAAAAATTTCCCATCATAGTGCAACTGTACCAGACTTCTTTTTTCGTCTTGCGACGCTATCGTTAGTAAAATTTCTCGGCGTTATCAATTTATATGTACGTTTTATGATGAAATACTACACAAAATACGACGCAGGGGGAAAGCAAACCTGCTAAATAAAATCGTTTCCGCGAATGTGAAATACCACAGATTTACCAATGTGACATTCCTTTTTCTATAATGTATGGTATACGACATGTTACATAGTAAAAAATTCAATAAAATTGCACACCGTATACATCGTAATACACGTATATATTTTATATTCAAATAACATCATACAAACAATTCGATTTTATCGGCGAAAATAATATCGTTTGAAATTTTACATGACGCTTTTTCAAAAGATACACTGCAAAAGAGTCAGGATTAAGTTTACAAAGCAGGTAAGATGAATGACAAAATGTCGAACAAATGTGAAGAGAAAAAGTTTCGATCGGAATGTAAAATTTTTCTAATCAATCAGCTTATTTTAGGATATTTTTTCTTCTTCCCCCCCCTCCATTTCCGTATCATTCAATCACTATACATATACTTTTACCCAGTATGTTTACAAAACTCGATGGCACACGTTAGAAAAAAGATTTAGTTTTTGTTATTGAAAGATTGTAAACACGCGGTGTTTTTGAATCAATCATACCACATTGGAGATTTTTTTACTTGCAAATTGTTTTTTTTTTTCACAATATTTTCTATCGTTGATATATTCTATTCGTTAGAGTATTTTTGTACACTCGGTATAAAGCACGTTTGTGTGACGGATTTTCGAGATGGTTTTGTTTAAATCTTCATCCGCAGACATTTCGTTTACAACTTCATTCAAATTGCAAAGCTGATACGAACGCGAATAATGTACCTGGAATTTGTTATACATTAATTACAACCGAGTAATATTTTTACAGCCCTGGGCCTCAGGTTTTAAATAATGTAAATGATACGATAGGCTCGACTTAATCCGTAAATGTCTGTTTTAAAAAATGGAATACCGCGAAATATAAGCGAAAGATTGATCTTGACGAGAATTCGCACAGCAGTCATTTCGCAAGGGGTATAGTCGTAATTTTTTTCCATGCCCTGGTGTCAAAACGCTTACGTCAATGTCGTGTTTATATCCTAATGTGTTTAAAATGAACGAACATTCGTGTCCTTATCAATGATTCGAACAAGCCGAACGCAGACCTGCGAAGCTTTACGTCAATAATATACTGCCTATAACTTTTGCTAAATTAGATTCAGCTGTTCAGTTGGGAATAAATGTGAATAATGGTTATATTTTAGTGTGTCGAAAATGGGGTTCGGTTCATAAGTGAGAAAGTATAATATAATACCAGGGAAGTGGAAAATGTTATTAAAATTGCGGCTCTTGAAAACGCCTCTCAAACTGTTGCCTTTTATGTAAAAGGTACGATAAATTTGTCAGTGATGGAACGTACATTCGGTAATTTGAATTTTTCTTTTCCTAATTAAAAAAAAAAAACTTTAAAGAAGTTACCTCTAACGTACGATGTCTCTGAAATAAAAGAAAGGGAAAAAAAGACAACCAGCTCGAATTCTCGCCATAAAGAGAAAAAAATTTTCCACCGGGGTATCGCATTTAATGATGATGTAAATTCGAGAAAATTTTCTCGACGATTCCAACAATGGTAGCACGATTAAGGTGGTATGATTTCGCATTACATTTAAAATGGAATAAAAAAGCTACAAATTGCCGAGCAGAAGAGAAAAAGCCAAGCGAAATGAGACCAAAGTTGGTAAATATTTTAAAAAATGATAATGCGTATTTCTCAGATATACGAAAAACTGTGCTTACTCTCCCGAGAGAAATTTTCACCAGAGCATACGTCGAAATATTATAACAATGAGATACATATACACAGTATGGTATAGTTATAAAGATTTTTTTTATTTCGCCTGTGGGATACGTCATACGCAGCGAAATAAAACTTCGCCCTGCAGCCTCGCGCTTTTCAAAATAATCTCAACGTAAGAATAAATAAACGAATCGTGTAATTTTACAACCTGTTTGTTTATATACCGAATTAAATAATGATAATAAAACAAAACAAAAAATTTATTGCCGCGTAAGCGTGTGCTTTTCTAGCGTACAATATTGATTCGGTGATTTTTTTTCACGTGTAAGAAAATCATCGGATTTAGCCAAGAAAGTTATTTTTAATACCCATCGAGTTAAAAAGATTGATGCAGTAAAAGACCAAATGTGTATACTCGTAAGATGGAATGTTTCAAAGTACCTATCTAATATACTTAAAAACGTTCGTAAATCAGACGATAAAATAGTATTTTACGATTTTCAAAGCTGCTGGTTGTTGAAATCAAATTTCAATTTTCACCCATTAACGTTTTCACTGATTTCATTCGTGTTAGAGTGAATATTCGAATTTGAGAATCTGTTATTTAAAAATTAATTACGAGTGCGTAAAATCGAAAAAATTAAAAAATTTTACGGCTCCATTAAAAATTAAAATTTTATATTCGTAACCTTCTTAATTGAGTAAACTTGCGATCTCACAAATCAAAATTAATCTCATTTTTCCTAAGCAAACTATAAGAGATACCCAACAGATCCCAATTCAAAATAAAATTCGAAAAAAGTTTACAAAATTGAGAAAGTTTCCAAATGTCAAATTTTTCAATTCCAACTTTCAACTCATCAGTTATTTAGGTTGTTTTGACAGCAGTAAAAAAGTTGAATGGTAAGAGGACTTCAGGTTGGCAACAAGTTTTGAAAAAATTAAAACTTTTTCAAACGAATATTACATTGAAAAAATTTTAAATTGCCTCCCATGAGAAATATGGGGATGGTTATTTCATTAATTAACAGAATTTTCATCCCTTTCGTGATATTTCACAAAGAAAAGATTATAGAAATTGAAATTTTTCGAAATTAAATATATTATCAGTGTCAATTCGTTATTATAAAAAATTTTAAATTTTCAACGATTTTTTATTTTTTTGTAAGATTCTGAAACTCGATGCGGATTACTTTATCTGGAGGAGCAAAATAATTGAAAAAATTGTCAGCTAGCAAATATATTTAGATATTCATAAATTTTCTATAAGCTTGTTTCAAAAAATTTCGTCTTTAAATTCTTTTGTGCCCAGCATAGGCGAAACTATGGGGGGCTAGAGGGGAGACTTGGCCCTTCCTGACGAGAAATTAGCCCCTAGCGAAATTAGAATTAATTTATACTTAAATTAGCCCTCTTTGACAACTGAAATGTTGGAAAAAACTGTGAATTTTCAGCTTAAAAATGTATTTTTTTGCAAAAATTTTCGCCTGAGCGAATTTTTTTTCAATTCTACATCAATCACATTTTTCCCCTAGGATACCACCCCTCGAAATGAAAGACATTCTGGCTGTTTCATGGATTGTCATGTTGATTTGTTTCTATCCCCTTTTTCTTTTTTGAAATTTCAATTTTTTAGCCTAATAAATATGTTGCTTTCAATTTTTTTCAATTTTTTATCCCCTCCCCCTCTATACTAAAAGGCGTCGATAAATTCAGCCCCCCCCCCCACTGTGAATAATATCTAGTTCTGTTTATGGTGCCCAAGAGAGATCTGATGGATGAAATTAACAATTTTTCATTGCATCATGTAGACTAAAGTCGAGTTATTGCACGAGTTCATTTTCAGCAGTGAAAATTAAAATTTCACACAAAAAATAGGATCGAATCAGAATTACCTAATTTCATTTTCCTGAATAGGTAAAATTTGCCATGAACTGAAAAAAATTGCATTTAACTACTCAGCCTTAAAACAAGAAGAGATGTAGTGCAAAAATTCAAATTCCTTCCCCCCTCATTTTTTTTTATTATTGCCATTTTTGAAGTAGAAATTTTGAGTTTGTATTTCAGATATTTCAGGACCTGAAATGACCTAAAATTGAAAATTTCTGTACTTTTGTAAAATAATTCAGACTAAGAACTGGTCATTCCGCTCTTACCCATAGCTATATCCTAAACAAACAACCTAAACCACTCTGTGATTCCTGCAATATTCCTCTTTCTATCCAACATATAATATCCGATTG
>FIZU01043224.1:0-22379 GCA_900064475.1 Pseudococcus longispinus | reverse complement strand
GGGGGGGGGGGGTTATTTAAAAAAAAATTGTTTAAAAAAGTCAACCAATTTTTTTCAGCAAACTCCAAAAATCAAAAAAATTGAACTCATTTTGTCCAACATCCAGAAAAAAAGGGATTTAAACTTGAAAGCGATCACTAAAAGACCTGTTAGTGGATATAATAACATCGCTTTCCTTGAACTTTTTCAAGCAGAAAATCATCGTATTGACTCCCTCTCACCTAATTATGTAAATTCAATCTAAAAGAGGTTTCCAAACTACCCCTCTCCCCCCCCGAATTAGGCCTCGTTTTAGTATTTTCTCTTATGGAAGGTGATGAAGATGATTAGGAAAATATTTTTGATCGGTTTTCACTTACATTCAGAGATAAACTGAAGTCGGGGGGGGGGAGGGATTTCAAAGTTTTGACTGTGATAGAATTTTAAAAAAAAAAAACTTGAATTTGCGTGTGATTTTATGCATTTTTTTCCACTCAAAATGCAAAATTACCCAGATTTTCTAAAAAAAAAAGTAAGACCTAAACACTTTCTTAAGTTTTCGAACCAACCTTAATGCAGAGTACTTACTTATTACTTGATTTTTCATTAAAATACCTTTTTTTTCGAACCCTGGTCCCCTCTCCCCCCCCCCACCCTCTAAAGAAAATTACACGAGAAATTACACATGAAGTATTTTATTAATATGACTAAATAAATACATATAACAAATAACAGCATGATGAAATATTTTTGAGATCGGTAGATAAGTAGAATAAATAACACGACAATTAGCCATCGGCCGTCGTAAAAAAAAAAAAAGGATAAATATGTATACTTCGTCGAAATCGAAATCAAAAATAAATAAATGTGATGTAAAAAGAAAAACTATAAGGGAAATATTTTTACGTACGATTACATATAAGTTAACATGCGAATGAAAGTCGACCGAATGAAAATTCCTAATTGAGGGGGGCTAATCGTCTTCCATATTAAAATGCTAAACTTCGGTATCTACTTACACAAGACATAATGAAACAACGAAAAAAAAAATTTTTTAAAGGTAATTCTATATAGATATAAACGAAACAATGAGATAGGGAGGAAATAAAGAAGAGAAAAAACAACATATTAAAAATAAACAGCACTGGATTTACCTTAAAAATACGAAATTATTATACAAAAGCTGTGATGTGTTACGATGAAACGCTATGTACCTTGTTCAACTCGATGGTATAGTAACGAGATACCTCGTGATACCAAAAAACTAACACCGAAGAAAAAAAAAAACCATTATAATAATAAAGAGAAAACACTTAAAATGCTTCTTAAATATTATTTAAAAAAGAAAAAAAAACACTAAAACCAAAAACGATATAAAAAAAATAAACAAATAATAACTAATTTGAGTAAAAACAAATCCATCGTAGCGTATTTTACTCCTGCATACGATAATTTTCGCCAGCCAATGCGGCGGCCAGATTATGATAATGTTCTTGCGGAGACAGATTATTATTACTGGTGATACTCTCGTACAAAGATGACTTCAACCTTTTGCACTTGGCTCGTCGATTTTTGAACCAAAACTGTACGTTTTTGGGCTCCAGTTTGGGAAACTTTTGCCTATACGCCATCGAGTTGAGATCCTCGGTGTATTGCATGATTAATCCGTGAGACGGATGAGTATTCATGAGGAACCATTTCTCCAAACATGGAACTTCGCTGACTGGATCGATGAACGTCCTGTTACGTTTCCGTTTATCGTCCGAATACGTGTTGTGGTTGTTGGTGGGCGGCTGCGGCGAGCTGTGGGGTACCGAACGACTCATGCTCATGCTTATGCCTTGTATGTATGGAGTAAACATTGAGAAATTGTGATTAAACATAGAATTAGGAACTATGGGGAAAACGGGATTCGCCGAACGAGGAATCAACGAAAGTGGACTAGGATTCGAGAATATCGAGTTGCGCGATTCCGATTCGGAGGTTTTGTTGTGAACGCTGTCCGGTTCGGAGATGTCGTCGTCGACGTCTTCTTCATCGGAGTCGAAATCGTGGCCGTCGGCGGGCGACTCGGATTTTAGTTTTTTGGTCCCGTCTAGAGGACTGCGACGTGTGATGAGGTCGACTGAGGTGGATTTATCGGGTGGTTCTTGTTTTATTTTGTCGACCTGTTGGGATGTAAGAAGGTATATGAGGGTGTGTTTTCCCTTGCGTGGAGGTAGGGATTTGAAATCGTGGATATGTTTTTAGGGATTTCTAGAAGAATTTTTAATCAGCTATCAATTTACCTAAACCTAATCAAACGTATTTCTGATTACGACGTGTCTGTCCGTCTCTCAGTCTGCTCGTAACACTGACATTTTCAAGTTTCAGACATTTTGTCAGAATTTTTGAAACTTATAAAAAATTTTGAATATGCAATCTTAATATTTTTCTTGATGACATTTTTAAAAAAGCCTAAAATGACCAAAAAGATGACTTTTTTACCTTGAAATTACAATTTTGATTAAAATATTTAAAATTTTGACAAAAAAATTACAACGAACGAAAAACAACGATTTTAATCAAAAATGACAATGAATACTTTAAAATGACGATTTCAACCCAAAAAATTGCAAATTTGACAAAAAATGACAGTTTGGACCAAAAAAGACAATATTGACAAAAAATTGTGATTTTGACAAAAAATGATGAGTTTGACAAAAAATGACAATTTTATCTTGAAATGACGATTTGGACCAAAAATAACGATTTTTACCTTGAAATGACAATTTTGACCAAAAATTCACAATTTGGATAAAAAAAAGACAATAGATCAAAAACGGAGATTTTGACCAAAAAATTATAATTTTGACATAGATTAACAATTTTGGCAAAAAATGACAGTTTGGACTAGAAAATAAAAAATGACAAAAAACGAAGAATTTGTCCAAAAATGACGATTTTGACAAAAAATGGCAATTTTGACCAAAAATGACTGTTTGGACTAGAAAATTAAAAATGACAAGAAAAGAAAGATATTGACCAAAAATGCTGATTTTGACAACTAATGGCAATTATGATCAGAAATGACAATTTTGACCAAAAATGAATATTTTTACCAAAAACGGAGATTTTGATAAAAAATGACAATTTCTATTTTGAAATTACAATTTTGGCCCAAAAATTATAATTTTGACATAGATTAAAAATTTTGAAAAAAAATGACTGTATGGACTAGAAAATGAAAAATGACAAAAAACGAAGATTTTGACCAAAAAATGACGATTTTGACAAAAAAATGACCAATTTTGACCAAAAATTCACAATTACGATTTAAAAAAACAAAACTTAGATGAAAAACGGAGATTTTGATAAAAAATGACAATTTCTATTTTGAAATTACAATTTTGGCCAAAAAATTATAATTTTGGACATAGATTAAAAATTTTGACAAAAAATGACGGTATGGACTAGAAAATGAAAAATGACAAAAAACGAAGATTTTGAGCAAAAAATGACGATTTTGACAAAAAAATGAATATTTTTACTAAAAATGGCAATTTTGACCAAAAATGACACTTTCGACTAGAAAATAAAAAATGACAGGAAAAGGAAAACTTTGACCAAAAATGACGATTTTGACCAAAAAAATGACCAATTTTGACCAAAAATTCACAATTACGATTTAAAAAAACAAAATTTAGGTACATAAAAAACGGAAATTTTGATAAAAAATGACAATTTCTGTTTTGAAATCACAATTTTGACCAAAAAATTATTATTTTACCACAATTTTGACAAAAAATGACAGTTTGGACTAGAAAATAAAAAATGACAAAAAACGAAGATTTTGACCAAAAAATGACGATTTTGACCAAAAAATGGCAATTTTGACCAGAAATGACAATTTTGACCAAAAATGACGCTTTCGAATAAAAAATAAAAAATGACAAGAAAAGAAAGATTCTGACCAAAAATGACAATTTTGAAAAAAAAATGACCAATTTTGACCAAAAATTCACAATTTGGATTAAAAAAAGACAATATCAAGATGAAAAATGGGGATTTTGACCAAAAATGACAATTTCTATTTTGAAATCACAATTTTGACCAAAAAATTATTATTTTACCACAATTTTGACAAAAAATGACAGTTTGGACTAGAAAATGAAAAATGACAAATAACAAAGATTTTGATAAAAAATGACGATTTTGACAAAAAAAATGACAATTTTGACTGAAAACAGGATTTTGACAAAATGTGACAATTTTGACCAAAACTGATAGTTTGGACTAGAAAATGAAAAATGACAAGAAAAGGAAAATTTTGACTAAAAATGACAATTTTGACAAAAAATCAGAATTTTGACAAAAAATTGATGGTTTTGAACCAAAAGTGGCAATTCTGACACAAAACAACTTTTTAGACCAAATCACATACATTTTGTCGGACTTTATGAAACTTACAAAAATTTTGAATATGGAATGCCAATACGTCTTTTGATGACATTTTTCCAAAAGGTCCATCAAATTTCATAATAATTTTTTCCTGAAATATTTTTATGCTTAATTAAGGAGAAATCGGTTCCTACGTAACAGTAGCTAGGAGGATGGGCTCCTTGGCGGCCTAGCTGCCTTGTTTTTCATAAAAATAGATCAGAAATATTCAAAAAATGATGAAATTCCCATTCCATGTTTTGAAAATCACAAAAATTGCCTAAAATGCAAAAAAATCATTGAATTACAATGAAAGTTGGGTAAAAATCACTAAAAAATTGATGAAATTTCATTGAAAATGTGCAAATTTTTGTCGAAATTATTCAAAATTATCATGAAAATGTACAAAAAAAAATTGTTAGATTTTGATGAAAAATAGGCTGAAAGTGACTTAAAAGTACTTTTTTTGACATTTTGACATATTGTCACAACATTTTTTTGAGAATTTTAAATCCGATTCAAAAATTTTTCAAGGCATTTTGAACATATTTTTTTCAGCAATTTCAATTATTTTTTCATTTGTACTTATATTTGTCTGATTTTTACAATACATTTAACAATTTTTATACTTTTTCAAAACTTGGGAATCTCAAAATGTGATATTTTAATAAAAAGTCAAAAAATTTTGAAAAGTCATAAAAACCTGGTTATAAGTCAGAATGTTACATTTTGACAGAGCATGAAAATTATCCAACCTGAAAAACATCTCACAACATGACATTTCAATAAAAAAATCCCCGAAGAAATATCACTCCACTAAATAAAAAGAATATTGAAACATCCCAAAATCTGAAATTTCAATAAAAAATATCAAACACCACTCACTTTTTGACACCTCAATAAAAAGTCAGTCAACATTTCTCCTTTCAGATTTTTCTTCAACACCCCAGCCCAAAAACATATCCACGTGAAAAACAGGCGATAATCGTCTCGACGCTCGAGTCGTACAAGCGAACACCGATGCCAGGGGAGTGGGGGGTTAACAGGAGATTTAAACTTACCGGCGATGAACTCCTAGAACGTGTATTAGCTTTGTGTGTGGTAAGCGAAAGGGGTGCAACAGGTGAACCGGAGGGTCGCGCGTCTAAACTATCATCTCCCTCTTCGCCGTCGCCGTCCGATCTGTTATCGTCATCCAGGCCTACGTCGTCTTCGTCACAACTTTCGTGCGTACTGCCTAAACTTTCCTTACTCGTTACCGCCGTATCGCACGGACTATGACTATCACTTCTGTATCCGTTCATCGAACTGTTAGGCGCTGAAATCAAGATACACACGCATAGAGCTTAATTCAATTTCCATCTTATTCTCGCCTCCTCCTTCTCAACAGCAAAACGCGAAGCGTTGATGCTGTATTAGTAGGATAATAAATGTACGAGTGTAAGGCGAACGTGTCGTGTCGAAATGTCTCTTTTATATACGTACCATTAGACACATTTCGCCCTTCGGTTCGCTTTTGAGCGGCTCTAGCGTTCTTGAACCAGTAAACGACGTTATTCACGTCTAATGGTTTTCGACCTCGACGCGATTCTAAGCTGTTTAATTCGTTCACGTATTGCATGATCTGTAAACATCGAGAAATTCGTATTAGAAATATCTGGTCCCTGTAAGAACATCCGTTGAATTCTAAGGATACTAAATGGTTCAATTTGTAGATACCTGTTGTCTGCTGGGATGTTGGTTTTCAGAGAACCATTTTTGTAATCTGGGTAATTCGTGCTCGGCGTCGAAACTCGTCCTCATTCGAGTTTTTTGCGTCGGATATTGACTCTGAACCGTCTAAACAAACAGAATTTACGATTTTAAATGTAATCTGCGTATAAACCATGAAAATCAAAATTGAAAGATGTAAGAACGAATTTCAAGACAGAATAGAAAAAGAGAAAAGATAATAATTTTATATAAAAAATTTGAAGATTGACCATTGAACGAAATAGAAGAACTGTCAAAAAAAATTGAACCCATAAGAACAATCAATTTCATACAGTGACGAAGCCATAATTTCTCAGGAGGGAGGAAGGGAGGAATACCAGGAAATTGACAAAAACGATGTTCCAGTAAAAAAAAAATTGAAAACGGGTTACTGCCCAAGGAAAATGAAAACAATTTTTTCAAAAATGGAAAAATCATGTTTAAAAAGCAAAAAAATTGCATAGGTATTTTTAACCAGAAAAATCATTGGCAGTGATTTTCCATCATTTTTCAAATTTTCAAAAAAAATGTACCTACTCGCACCACGAGGTTGTCTTCATTAAAATTTGGTTAGGTACAATTTGGTACCACTAAAAAACCCATAATGTGAACACTTGGCCTATCTTAAAAATCGAAGGGGCAGATGAGCTTTTAAAAAAATTGAATTTAAACGAATTTTGAATCATAGGCGTGGGTAGTAAATCAAAAACTAAACCAACTCCTTACTTATCATTTTTTGCCTATTTTCAAAATCGAAGGAGCTATAAACATAATTTGAAACAAAAAAATTTCTAAACAAAATTCAATGAAGGTAATGAATAGTGCTTCGAAAACTGAACAAATTTTGTTAAGATGATTGTTTGCCTATCATCAAAATTGAAGGAGCAAAGTAACATTGAAAATGAAAAAATTGGAATTTTGAAATTTTTAATCAATTTTGAGAATGGTTAGTCCTTTCAATTTTGATGAAAGGCAAAAAGCCATCATAAAAAAAATTATTCAGTTTTCAAAGTAGGTATGTACTTACTATTATTATTCATTATCTTAAATATTGAAATTTGTTTTAGAATTTTTTTGTTTCAGCTCAATTTATGTTCATAGTTCTTTCAATTTTAAAATTAGGCAAAGAAATCAGGGCGGTGGTGCCTACGAGGTTTTTTTTTGAAAATCATTGACTTTTCCTTGACTTTTTCAAATTTTGATATACCCCTCATTTTTAAAATTTTTTTGCTCAGATTAACATCCCCATTAGTCACGAGAAAAAAATTTCAAAAAATAAATGTTTTATTTAAAGGTAATCTACGTCACAGTTCTAAAAATTTGATTTGATATTGGGTTGAGCATTTCAACAATGAATGATTTTCTTTCCTAGAAAATTTTTGTGAATTTACAAACATTTTTTTGAAAAATTCAAATTGATAAAGTTATAATCAAATTCGAATTTTTTCCAACAAAAAGTCAAAAAAACTTGACCTTAACAGTAAAATTATTGACTTCCTTGACCCCTTTTTGAAATCATTGACTTTTCTTTGACTTCCTTTTCTTCATTGACCTGTAGACACCCTGAAATTTTAAGCAGGTAATTTATTCAGTTTTTGAACCCCCTCCCCCATGATTCGTAATTCGTTTCAATTAAATTTTTTTGAAAGCTCACCTGTCCCTTCCCTTTTCAAAATAGGCAAATTGTTCACCTTATGTTTTTTTAGTGGTCCTAGGTTGTATCCAAATTTCAAATGTGGCATGCCACACACCAGACATCCTGTTTAAAGGTATTTCAAGAAACATATTCGCGCAAATAATATTTTACCAATTTTTAGATGAAACATTAAAAAGTAATGAAAAAGTAACTTTTTCTCCAAAATTGAAATAAAGTTCAAAAAGTTGTGTGGTTCCTCCTTAAATTATTTTTTGGATAAAATCATCTATAGACCCCAAAACAATTTTTGGTAAGAATTTTTTGGCCAAATTTTCAAAATTTTAGGGTAGGTAAGTGAATTTTTCACCAAGTGGTTTTGAGATCAAAACACAATTTTTGTGCTACCTCCTTTCATTCAATTTCGAAAAAAAAATTGTAAATCCGTCGCCATTGTCCCCCCTCCCCCTTCCTCCCAAAAACACAAAATTTGCAAAAATCATGAAATCTATGAAAATTTAAATTTGTGAAAAATTATAAAAATAATTATTTTACGAAACAATTGAAGAAATGTACCAGATTTATGAAATTAATGAACATCATTCTTACACAATATGAAAATCCATGAAAATAATAGGTCTCATCAAAATCATGGAATTTACGATAAGTTTGAGCAGCAAGGGATTTAAATTTTTTGAAATTTTTCAACAGCTACTAGTTGAATTGATCAAAGGTCAGAGACTAAAATTTTGAACACTAAAATCATGTGAAAATACTCAAATGGGAAGGTGGAATGAAAATGTACGAAATAGGGTGGCCCTTATTTTCAACTATCAATTTTTCTGCTCCCCCCCCCCCGGTTGTTCCTTTGAAAGAAAAAAATAATCCCTTATTTTTGGGTTTTTCCACAAATGAAAAAATTGGTACCTAACACTCACCCCCTCACGATTAAAAAAATTAAAAAAAAAACAAAATTGGACAAAATTTTTAAATTTGAATTTTTTTCATTTCAGGCCCTTCTAGGATTCCTTCTGATTGAAAATAACTGCTGAAATTTGCATTCCTTCGTTCCTGAGTGATAAAAAAGAGAG
The DNA here is from genome assembly GCA_900064475.1 of Pseudococcus longispinus. Taxonomy (NCBI): domain Eukaryota; kingdom Metazoa; phylum Arthropoda; class Insecta; order Hemiptera; family Pseudococcidae; genus Pseudococcus; species Pseudococcus longispinus. Next base: position 13,505 of record FIZU01043224.1, on the reverse strand, counting down.
TTTGGGGGGTTAAAATTTTAGCCCACTTAAGGAGTCGCTTAATTTCTTGTTGGTGGGGATAATGAAAAATTAAAGATTATTTTTGATAAAATGGTGAATATTAGAAGAAAATGAAGCAAAAAGACCAGAAATTAAAAAAAATTCCGCATAGGTAGGTATCTAATTTTTCAATTTTTTTGAAAATTGAGGGAGATTTGGCACCACTTATTTTGCAGGTGGAGGGCTAAGACTTTCTACGATTTATTTTTTCATAAAAAGGGAAAACTTTAAGGGTGGGAGCAATACAAATCAGAAAAAATTTTTCATCTGGTATCAATAAGGACCACCCAGGCCATGTACGAAATAACTCAAGCTCAAGATGCTCGATTTTTTTCTCAATTTTTCAAATCTATGACCATTTCAATTTATAAAAAATTTTAAAATTCATTAAAATTTCAACTCGTGAAAAATTTGGAAATCCATGAAAATTGTTATGTTTGAGACAAGCGATAAATTTCACCTAAATTTTTAAAAGGTAGTTAAGTACTTACATAAAAATTCATGAAAATCATAACATTTTCAACTAAAGTCTTGGAATTCGTGGAAATCGTCAAAAGCAAAATTCACGAATATTGAGATAGGCCTAAGTATGGTATAAAAACGTTTCGAAGTGGTTATCGTGAGAGAGGATTGCACGTTTTCAACTCAGGTGGAATCCTCGCCCTAATTTTCCAAGTTGAAGCTAATTTTTAGCGTAGTATATGCTTTTGCTATGAGCAATTCCGCGAAAAACCTTACAAAATTCCCTGACGATGACTTTTAGACATTTTGTCAGACTTTTTTGGACTAGAAAAATTTTTCAAATTTAATTCCATTGACTTTTTGGACTTGAAAAATTTTCAGAGATAATACTGACTTTTAGATATTTGGTCAGACAAATAATTTAGACTTTTTGAACTTAGAAAATTTTATTAATCAGGGTAACTTCCCGATATTTTGTCAGACAGATTTCTTGGATTTGGAAAATTTCAGATATTACGCTGACTTTCAGACATTTTGTCAGACTTTTTTGGGCTTAGAAAATTTTTAAAATCTCAAATGAATTTATGGGCTTGAAAAATTTCCACTTTATGAACTCACAAATTTCAAGACAGTTCAAAAAAGACATTTTGTCAGACAGCTTTTTACCTAAAGTAGACTTTTGAATATTTTGTCTGTTTTTTTTTGCATTTGGAAATATTTTCAAATTTTTGCCCTTGCAATTGAATTTCTAAAATGTTTCAAAAAAATTCCATTACGAAGTTCTCTTACGAAAATTTGTTACGATGACTTTTAGATATTTTGTCTGACTTTTTTAGACTCGTAAAATTTTCCAGAATTCAAATGATTTATTAGACTCTGAAAATTTAAGAAAATTTCAAATATCAAGACTTTATGGACTTGAAAAATTCAAAGAGCAAAATCAAATCCTATGTTTTATAGTTTCATGGATATGTATGGAAATGACGGAGGCTTTTTTGACTGAATGCTTTGCCATTCAAAGAGGTAGGCAAGTTGTCCAGGAGTCTTACCAAAAAATTCTATGAAAACAATTTTTTTTTCAAGTCAAAACTGTGTTCTTAATATGTAGAAAAATTTTGGGTTCATAGATTTTCTGGTTTTCTCTCTTTTTTTCAATTTCACTACTTTTGTATGGATTTTACACTTGGATTAATTTTTCATTCCCATAAAATTTTATGATCATATTCTTACAGACTTTTCCCCAATTGTCATGAGAATCGTAAATCGGTAAGAAATGATCATTTTTGATAAACCGATTTAAAAAATTGTGAAATCTACAGATTTGCAAAAAAAAGACAATTTGATAAAATAAATCAAAATTTTTGTATACGTAATTTAGAGATTCTTGAAATGAAAACTAGTAAAAAATTCTGTCAAAAATTTCAATTCTACGAAATTCATCTTCCAAACTTAAATTTTCAATAAAAAAAATTGTTACCTGCAAAGCTGGATGAACTCTATCATCAGAGCTTCCAATATGCGCCTTATCATGATGTAACGAAGACGGAGACCCCATAGGAAATGGGAACTGTGCCAAAGGACTAGGATACGGCAACGGTCTCAACGCCTGTCGATACTGACTCGATATCCATTGTTCGAATTTACGTATCACATCGTCCGACGGTACCGTCGCACCATAGTCCGCTCCACGAAGCATACTTTTCAACGTTATCTATACACCAACACACAAAAAAAAATATGGTAACGAAGGGTTACGAGAAAAATATCAATACGAAAAGCTCACAGGACGACGAAGGAAATAAGTATATAAGCGAGCCAGGGAAAAAAAACTTACATAATTTCAAAAATATACAAATAAAACCTTATCACTTTTTAACCATTCATTACAACATAAGAATTTCGTTTGTCTTCAAAAACTGCGCTGAACATAGGCGAAGTGGCGCAGCACCTTTTCAAAAATTATCTTTTATGAAATAAGACCCTTTCATCTTTCATCTCGGTTATTTATTTCCATATTTCAAAATTCTTTTCTTATCGCCGCGATACTTTGTTTCTCATCCCGTATTACAAAGAATTTCCAGATTACATTGTTTTCATACTGGAAGGTGTAACGTTTTGATTAAACTTTACCGTTTGACTAATTGCCAAAGATTCGCATCTTTATAAGTAAAAACTCGAGAAACTTAAAAACTTTAATTATGTTCACGTGTATATTACAAAGTGCTAACCGCGAATAAGTAATGACTGAGGTGAAAAAGTTTAGTTCTATGGTCACGCGGTGCTTTTTCCGTCGTCTTCGATGCCTCTCATGACGACAAACCAGCGTTTAATAGGTATAAAGACTCGTAAATAAGATGATCGAAATTTCCACTCACCTGATCCAAAGGACATCCCGAACTCAATATGTGATCTCTGTTTTGTAATATCAACAATTGCAATAGTTTCTCTTTCATTTGAGATAGAGTCGCGTTCGCGACACTCGAAGTCCTGCAATTCAACATTTATGTTTTCAAATAATACCAATTAAAAATATTATTACGAGTATTTTTTAAGATTTGGTATAAAAAAGCTTACCGAAGGATTTGGATTTTTAATGTGACAAATGAGTTAATTTTTCCTAATATATCGTACACTGTTTTCTGGGGATTTTGTGCCACTTTTTCTAGCCTGATTGGCTTCCAGTTTTCGATTAAAATTGATCCTGAAACACGAAGAAGAATACAAATAATCGTAAATTTATTCGTAGGATTTACAAAAAAATATATTCGAGTTTGAAGTTATTCTTTATTTTAAAAATTAGGCTACTGAAGAAGCTAAAAATATCAGAATATCTCATTACAAGTTCAGAACATTGTTTAAAAGACTTGGATCAATTTTTGAATCCAAGTTCTTACGAATTTCAAAAATAATTCCATGAAATTAAGTAACGTAGTTAAGGGGGAGGGAGTCCAGGGGGTCAGGATTCCCCCTTGATGGCTGAAATGTAGGAAAAAATTATGAAATTTCAACTTTTAAATGTCTTTTCTTGCCAAAATTTTGGTCATTTTTCACTCGAGCTCAATAAATTTACTTATTTTAATATTTTTCAACTTTTTTGTGCCTAAAAGAGAAAATTTAACAATTTTCATTGAATTTTGTAAACTGAAGTCAAGTTAGGTGAAAACTGAAATTTCACACAGACTGAAATGAGATGGGATCAAAATTACCTACTTTAATCTTCCTGTCTGAGATTTGCTATAAATTGAAAAAAAATGCACTCAACTCATCCATAAAACAGAAAGAGATGAAAAGCAAAAATTTAAATTCTTCCTCTCCATTTTTTTTTATTATTCCCATTTAAGGAAAAAACTGAAATTTTGAGTTGGTAATTCAAATACGAGTATTTTAGGCCCCAAATGACCCGAAATTAAAATTTTGTATACTTTTACAAAATTAATAATAAAATGTCTACATGATGCAATGAAAACTTTAAATTTTATCCATCAGATCTCTCATGGACATAAAAGGGTTAAAATTTACATAAAATCATATTTTTCCTCATCAAAGCCACCTTCTCCTCTTCAAAGTTGATACATTTTTAGCTTTAAATTGAAGAAAAATGTTTCAGAATTTAGAAGACCCACATATTTAAACTCAATATACAATTTTCTTTTTCATCTATTTCACAATTTATGGATTTCCAAGAAACAAAATGCAGATTCCTCTCATCTCCCCTCCCCCTTCGGAGTCTTCAAAGTAAATGAAGACTACTGAACTGTGACATTTTTAGAATGAAAAAGAGGATATGATGATCTCAAGTGGTTTTAATGAGCATAGGTACTCGATATCAGCAATACTCAACACTCATGGAAATTTTTTTCAAAAAATTTACCAAAAATAGTTGTAATTTTTTTTTTTTTTTTTTTAATAGAAAAACTGTCACCTCATTTTTGTCAAAATTTCTATCAATTTTCAGAGACAAATTAAAAAATTTCGGACACCTCCCACGACTCCAAGATCCAAAAAAAATGATGAAATTTCGAACCTGGAAAGTGTTTCTTGAGCAAAAATTTCGATTAAAATGATGAGAGCATGCCCAAACCTCACAACCAAATTTTGAGTTGCCGAAGTTGATTTTTAAATTTTTGGCGAATTTTTGAAAATAGCGAAAATATCTCATAACTTGATTTGTATACTAAAGTCGACCCTCCGAGTAGATCATTTTGAAGATGAAAAGAAAAGCCCCCCTCCCGCTAAGTTTCCTCTGAAATCAATAGTTTTTTGCGAAAAGAAAGGAAACCAATTCTGAACTTTTTCCCATATCTAATAAAATTTCAAATTTTCAAAAATTGGTGTTTTTGAGCTATTTATATTCCTGAAGGGAAATTCAGAATCCACAAAGTCAAAGTTTGTTGAGGAAAATTCTCAAGACTGTTTCACGTTTTTCAATTTTCAATATTTCAAGAGAATTAATGAAGATTTCGTCGTATTTTGGGCTGAATGATTTTTCACCCCTCCCCCCCCAATCATTCTAAAAATAAAAAAAAAACTATCGGACGGGATAACATAGAGTTGAAATTCCAACAAATTTTCATTGATTTCAGCCATTTAAATAAAAAAAATTTAGGCCTATAAGACCATAAAATGTTGAAAAATTGTCACAACTGTATTTTTCATCTACATAATTTCTTGACGATAAAATTAAAACATCTTGTATGAACTAATCTACCACTTGTGAATATAAATAGGTTTTGAATTCGAATTTTCTATTGCCTACAGTGGCACAGTGTAATTCTATTCACTGCAGAAGTAGTTTCCATGGACATAAACTTGTAGAGGGCATTAGTCACCCCTCCCCCTTATTCAAGTGTTTTTGTATCAGGCATTGCCCCCACATAAACAATTTTTAGGAAAAAAATACTGCACAAATTCATTTATACACGAAAAAAATGTTGAAAAATTAAGAAACCAATTTTTGAGTCAAGCAAAACATTGGAAAAAATTCATGGGATTTTTATAGAAATGAATCCGAAAGGAAGCTGTTACCCCCCCCCCCCCCCCCCCCCCCCTCCAAGAACCTTTCAAGTTTGACCCACATATAGAAATTCAAAGTCTTAGCACCTGAGGGTTTCACACTCTTTTTAGAGTACCTATCCTAAAGTAAAAAAAATCTTAAGAGGTTTTGAAATTTACCATCACGCATATCTTGAGAACCGGTTCATAAAAATGAAAATTGCATATAAACTTTTTTGTGCACCTTTTTAAGTACTATCAAAAAGGTTATTTACATATTTCACGTAAATGCTTTATTCTGGGTGTTAGAGGCTTTTGAAATTTTCAATCGCGAATAACTCGAGAACCGGTTTATAAAAATGAAAATTGTTCATAACATTTTTTGTGCATCCTTTCAAGTACTATCAAAAAGGTTATTTGCATATTTCACGTAACTGCTTTATTTCAGGTGTTAGAGACTTTTTGAAGATTTCAATCGCGAATAACTCAGGATCGGTTCACCGATTTTTCCCAAAATTTATAGGCTTCTAGGCCTGGCAGTACAGAACCTCTCATAACAATTTCAGCCTATTTCATCAATTATTACGAGAGTTATCGAGTCGGCAAAATTGTGATAAACATTACAGAAATATAACGGAATCATCGGGTTAAATTCAATAGTTGATCTTCGATTCTGAAAAATCAAAAAAACTACAATCTTACCTTTGGCTGTAACAGCGGTCTCCTTAGGATACCCAAAAATCTGCAAAACTGCTTCGACCAGATTATGAAAAACCGTATGTACAGGAACGCTGGCTTGCCTATCGACTTCAACTTGTCCAGAGCCATGATTTGAATAAGGCACATCGCAGTATTGTAAATTGGCGACCGACTCGACGACACATCTTACAGCCAATGTTTTACCTACAAAACAACCCAAAAAAAGAATAAGTACCTACGCACACACAATCATTTCCAACCAAATAAGAAGAAAGAAAATATGCTAGCAAATTTAAATCTTTTAAAATAGGAAACGAAACATTTCTTGAAACGGTGACGTTGGCGGAGATAAAAATATCAAAAGTTTGAATGACACTATCAGTCTAATGAAGTATTAAAATGTTTATCGCGTATTTTTCTTGCTTTTTTCCCAAAGAATCAAACTGGTGTAACGTTTACATCGCCTCCCCCTTGCATCTATCGAGTTATACCACGCCGCAAATTAAACATCGAGTTGCCTTTCGCTACATCTCCAACAGTTAATTCTACAAAAGGGAGAAAATTCGTTCGTTTCGGGAGCTAATTCCAATACGTCGACATAGGTACGAGGTATTCGCATCGTATTTGTATACAATAACATTCGCATATAGAATATTATTTAAAAACGGAAACACGCGTACAACAGATAAGAGGCTGCAGCGAAAACGACGCGCAATGTAAATTATCCGAAAATCTGCCAAGTGCTCCCCAAAAACGCTCGGCGCGCTTAATTAACTCTCGTACAAATTACCAACGATAAAATCGTTCGCGAACGACGTTGGCAGGTCTTTTTATACGTATGAAAAAAAAGAGAAGAAGAAAAAGACGCCTCAGTAAAATGAGTTAAGAAGGTAAGTCTGCGGCGTGTTGTATGCTACACGAACGACAATATAAAAAGAGAGATGTTACTAGGAGGAAATGTTAAAAAAGAAATCGAAATGGTGTGAAGAAAGAGGATACGAAGACGTAACGGTTGACATCTGCTTCGGCAAAAAGGAAATGGAAAAAGACAAGCTCGCTTTTCCGAAATGGAAAAACTCTTTTAGAAATTCATTTTCTCGATTAGCGCGCGCGGTTGCGGCGGTATTAGTGACGACCCTTATCAGCCGCCTGATAAAAACGAATTATATTATAAAATTTTCTGTCTTCTTCGATATTTTTCGATTTTCACCATTAACACCCTCTAAGATTTCCTCAACAAAAATAACACGTTTACAATAACTTCTTATCAATACGAAAAAGTTAACTGAGTTTTTTACTTTTAACCAAAGTGAAATCTTATAGTTTTGATTATTTTATTTCCTTCTACTTTTTTCTCTTCTTTTTACTCCTCTACTCGTCTGCGGTTATCTTCGAATGCGGATTCAATTTAAGAGGTTCGTTTTTTTTTTTTTTTAAATAGTAGTGCTGTTTTTTCATTCTCATTTCGATATGGAGCCTACCTCTGACTACTTATTCGCCGACTTGTTTTCCATTTTCTTAATTTATCGCGAGATATTCCAGAGTCTATAATGAAAACGAAGCTTGTTCTTTCGATGAATTTTTATAATTGTGCTACGAGGGTTTCGGAAAAATTTCAAGTTGGAAATACTTTTTTTTTGCTGCTTTTGGGAATGGTTTTCGATCACATTGGTAACCCGGGTCAAATATTTCAATCTGGAAAAATTATCAATTTGAACCTCAAATTCCTATTCTCAACTCAGATTGAAAATTTCCCAATTTGAATGATCACAATTTTTGACATCACTTCTGAACATTTCTCAACTAAAATTACATTTTTTCCAGTTGACAGTCAATTTTGCCTAGTTTGAGTTGCAGTTGAAGAGAGCTGCCCTTGTCCCTTTCCTTTTATCCCATCCTACTCGACCCAGAATCTACCATGAACTTATGCAAAGTGTTCTAGAACCATGAAATCCCACTTAGGCGAGTACAGCAACAAAAGTCACACTTCAAGAGGATAATTTGCCTAACGTTCGAATTGTAGGAGCAAAAATTCAAAGTTTTTTAATTGAAAATGTTGAAAAAAATTTGGAAAATTGTCACCCAACAAGGTCTCAATTTCCATATTGAAAAAATGAGTTTACTAGACTTAGCTTTGAAAGCAATTTTATGATTAATTCTCAACTCTCATTCCTAAGCATTAAATCACCTACTATTCCCAAAAATCCACTTTTCTATCTTAAAATTACTTGTACCTCTTTACCCATCGATTCCAGAGACAAATCTTTCAAACAAAAGTTATTCCTTAAAATCTAATATTTAATCTGATTTATTACAAAAATTCTATTTGAAGCAACCGTTGTCCTTCAATTTCAATTCTTGTTTCTAGACATTAAATAAACCTCAGAATTCACTTTCCAACTTGAAAACTACGTGTACCTCTTTACCCATCAATTCCAGAAAAAAATCTTTCAAGCAAAAGTTATTTCTTAAAACCTTATCTTTAATTTCTTTTCTTATAAAAATTCAATTTGGAGCAACCGTTGCCCCTCTATTTTGAACAATAACTCAAAAAATATCAAAATCACGTACCTTCTTAACAAAAATTTTCAAGTACATATACAGAATGTTCCGGTCGCAGTGCAATGCCTTCAAACCAGAAATGCAGCTACTCAAACTACATAAAAGTATGCATGTTTGCCGATCCCCAGAATTTGAGGGGGCAAAGTGATGCACTACTCCTGGCAGATGTTTCAAAACGTCGTAACTCCGCTGATAATATAGATAAGAGTTTTTTTTTTAATTTTCTCGTAGAACTTTTCAAGCTCTAAAAAATTAATTATATCCATGTTTTCTCTAACACTAAAATTGAAGGAGCTACAATGATTTGAAAATTTATGAGCTTCTCAACTCCTTCAATTTTCAAGTTATGCAAAATTTTGTAAGATTCATCTCTTATTGAGCTTTTTGAGCTCTACAAAATGAGCTAATAATTTTTTGCCCAACTCCAAATTTGAGAACATGAGGTACTATTTTGAAAAAAATTTGAAAAGAAAAAAATGATTTTTGAGAAAAAATGCCACTTTTTATCTTTTTAATAGTTGTAGCTCCTTCAATTTTGAAGTTAGGCGAAAAATTATTAGCTCATTTTGTAGAGCTCAAAAAGCTCAATAAGAGACGACTCTTACAAAATTTTGCATAACTTGATAATTGAAGGAGTTATGAAGCCTACAAATTTTCAGATCATTATAGATCCTGCAATTTTAGAGTTAGGCAAACCATGAATATAACTCAGTTTGTAGAGCTTAAAAAGTTCTACAAGAAAGTTTCAAAAAAAAATTGCCTATCTATATTATCAGCGGAGTTACGACGTTTTGAAACATGTACCAGGAGTAGTGCATAACTTTGCCCTTCAAATCGTGGGGTCGGCAAACATGCTAACACTTATGTAGTTTGGGTAGCTGCTTCACTGGATTGAAGGCGGTGCACTGCGACCAGAACACCCTGTAGAGTAAAATTCGTAATCACTAAAACGATTTCTACTTGAATTTCTTATCGACCGAGCTATACCGCGATCAATTTTTCCATACTTCTTCAATTTCAGAGAGTCCACCCCCCTCACCTCACCTTCATATCACTTTTATGAAAAAAATGTTCAAACAAAAGTTATTTCTCGAAAGTTTCTGGACACATTTGGTTCTTATAACATTTCCATTTGGAGCAATATTTCCACCTCAAATTCAAATATTGATGTTTGAAAATTACAAATCATAAAATTTTTTTAATTTTTCAAGCCAAAACAGGTGGAGGGATAAATTCATGGGGCCAAAATCAGAACAACTTTACTTCAAGCTTAAATTATAACTTGCTATCTCTCTTCAACCACACAATCGAAAAAAATTCGATCTAGCTTATTAAAATAAACCCCCCAAAATTCCTATTTCCACCATACACGAATAAACAAATTCTCATCCGTAACACAAGCGTTACCACACATTGGATGTTCTCAGCTCAGCTCGAGCTTAAAAATTAATCACTCGGTTCGGATGGTTCGTTCAAAGCTCAACTACGTATATCTCACATATACAAACATGCCGTCGATGTGATCTCGCAGCTCACACGAGGTAAATCACCACCTAACCATGCTACGACGAATATAATTTTCGCTAGCTGGCCAACATCATTACCAGGATTAGGTGTAACATATTTAAAAGACTGGCTAGATTGAAAATAAGGTTAAAGGCGTCGGTAATATGAAAAGACGCTTTATTCGGACCTCGGTCCGAAGACTGCTAGATTTAGTAGAACTCGAATCTGCTGGTAATGTGCAGATTATACCGGATGCTGTTTATATCGCCAACGGTTATACTAACACGGTCACTTGGTAATCTTAGTTAATGCGGAACGGGTAGCGAAATTTAATCCGCGAGGACAGTAATGAAATCTGCCTATGGACCAGCGAGCCTTTTCACTATCGTAGAATTAGAATAAGACATCTCGTTAAAAACAGACCCCTGTAGAATTAAGGGATTAAGTAAGCAACTGAAATAAGGAACCGTTTCGGCGAGAATATTTTTCGGCTTCGGGGGCAAATTTAGAAAATTGTTACTAAGTGAATTTAATAGAAAGAGGATATCGCTATGCGAAACCGATACAAGGGCAGCTTCCGAGTATTTTGAAACCGTTCCAAATGATTCGAACAATCGCTAAGGAGTGCTCGGGTTTGATATTCGGGGATCAATTTCGTTAAGTCTGCGGATATGGAAATTTTTTTACAAAAATTCAAATCAATTTTACGATTTAATCCGAAAAATAATCATCAAAAGTTCATTTAAATGAGCATATCTACTTAAGGCAACTTATAACACATTAAGACAGAATTTTGCAAATTCAATTCCTCAAATTTGAAACTAAATCGGCAATACATTCATCATCCGTGCAAAGCATTTCCTATATGTCTAGCTGTATGAAGGAAAAAAATAATGAAAATTGAAACTAGGCAACTTATTCGACACGCATGTCATATAAGTTGCATATCTTTGCCTAAAAAATGAGCAATACCGTGTTTCACTACAGTGCTAGACGTATAAAACGAACGCAAAAAATTGCTATAAAAGGTATTTTTGATTTATTCAGTAGAAGAAGGTGTACTTCATTACATATCAGAATTTGGATCTGTTCAGTCCCCCTCAAATAGCTTTGTTTGACAACTACCTTCCTTGAAACACATTTTTCGCATTCATTCCATCGGGATTTCATTTCACGAGAAAAAACATTTGAAAGTAAATTATTCTACATCAACTTTCATACAACTTTGTTCCCATTAATTTTTCTGTACGAATCATAGAAGTGGTGCTGTATAGTCCTCAAGGTGAGGCAATGCGGGATCCACATACTTACTTGATGATTTCTGTTCTATCATGACTAATTTAAATTTAGCCAGAAGTATTTCGCTCCACCTAAAAGTCGAGAAAAACTATATACACCACCAAGATGATCTCCATTCATCCCAGCTAATTCCTGTAGAAGAGCAAATTGAGACTTACTCTAATTTGAATACTCGTTCCATTTAATAAGAGAGTAAAAATTCTTGCCTCATGAAAATTCTAATAAAGCGAATAACCTAAGTCGAGTGCATGTGAAAAAAAAATCCATCTTCATCTGCAACATTACCTTAAAAATTTACAGTGCCCTGTTTAGAGGATGCTATGTAATTCGGTAATAAGCACTTTGAGGAACCGCTTGGCACCGTAATGCTTTTGTTTTTACTATCGCGACTTAACCATTAACGGATAAAGATTAAAAAGAGGTTTTTCCTAGGCGCTTAAAAGAATAATAAGACAAAACGTAGAAAGCTCGAAAATAAGATAATAAAACGGTAATGGGGACATTGTTTAGGAAATGCAAATAACGAGACCGTGACTAAGGCGCTGTGGGGTTTACATTTACACCGAGACCGAGGTTACGAAAGAATGGTTTTTTGTCGTCGGATAAGGAGATTTGTCAAACAGCGGTAAGAGGGTGTAAATCTGCCTTAAGGTGTGCCCGTATTAGGTTAAGTATTATAGGAGTCAACGCAACGTTCACATTCGTTAACAAACCCCAACATCTGAAAATTGTTCTTTTTTACGGCTAAATGAATCCGCTAATGTGTAGCGAAGGAATTAAACTCGGCTGGACAACAATGCACGTTATTTTTTTACCCCTGAGAAGTGCCCGAGAGCGGGGAATTTTTATCGTTGTCGCGTTACAGGCGTGTTCGACTATGTGGTACTTGGCATTTTAGTCATTTCGGCGGGGCTTTGGTTTTGCTAAATCCTGCAGATTATTTTTGTTGTTTTCTCTTTGATGTTGTTACAGAATTAGCTTGTTTTGTTACTTAATTATAAACGTTGTTATATATTTTTATCTTTTTGGCGAAGCTTTGGCTTAAATAAGTTATACTGCGTTGTATATTATAACGTTCTTTTGTTCTTTTTTCTTATATACTCGAATTTTTTGTTGGTTTTTTTTTTTTCGTGCCGAACGAATAATGGAAAACTTAAGCATTCGAGTTGAATTTTCACCTATGCCTAATTTTACCCAATAAGGGATGCGTAACTTTGAAATACGTTTATCGAATCAAAGAGTAAATAAGATATAACTATAGGACGTGGCTTCACTAAAATCTTCCTTAACGAGATTATACCTCACCTTCTAAAGTAATAATCCGACTTAGAATTTAAATCTTCACCAACGTGCTAACGAAAAAGTATTTACTTTTTTTCGGCTTTACAAATTTAACCTAATTTAAGCCCGAAGGACAATGTTGAATCGATTTCGTTAACTCGTGTATTAGATTATAACTAATACCTTTACGCCGAGCTAAAGGGGCTCTATAGAAAGGTATCTTTGTTAAGTTGACTTGTTAATTCTACAGAAATTGTAATCGAGATTATCTTCTTATCACGATTCGTGGCCTGGTACCTACGAATAATTTTGGATATTGTTTGATCATAGTCTACCTGGTTATACCTAGGTAACTAGAATTTGAAACGTCTAAAGAAAAATAGTTCTTTTTTAAAAAATATAGATACACTCCTTGGCTGAACAATTTTTGTAGAGAGAAAATGATATTAGACTAATAATTTTTTGTGAATAGGTTTGGGGCAGGACAATTTGGCTCATCAGATTTAATTCGAGTAAGTATGAATCAAAAATTCTGGAAAATCAGCTCATATTTTTTTTCAGTTTCAGGTATAGACACTGGAACTACAAGATGGACAACTGGTGGACACAGACGTGAGGGGATTTGGTTAAAAGTTACTCATATTTTCCCCTGTAGAGGCGCTGAT
>FIZU01043221.1:0-18044 GCA_900064475.1 Pseudococcus longispinus | reverse complement strand
GTGTGTAAAAATTGAGATATCAAAATTTCGAAAAATTTGTGTGTTTTTTAAATGTTACTCTAGCTTATTTCAAATGCAAATATTAAATTTGTACCGTTTTGCTTCCATGAGGAGGAGTAAAAAACCAAATTTTTGAAACTTTTTCATCTCCTCCGCTCGATTTTTGAAATACTCGTAGTATAAAAATAAAAACAATACAAAAGAAAGATAGTTAGAATTTTAGGGTGGTTCTTATTTTTTATACATAGTGGAAATTTTTTTTCTGAGTTATTCTGCCCCCATCCCCTAAAGTTATTGCTTTTTATGAAAAAATGAATCGTAGAAAGTCTCAGCCCCCTACAGGCAAAATTAATGGTGTCAAATCTCTCCCTTTTCAATTTTTAAAAAAATGTGATAATTTTTTTACTGATTTTTTTTACTCCATTTCCTTCTATAGTACTCTCCCTTTTATTAAAAATGACTCTAAAATTTCTGTTATTCCCTCCAATGAGAAAATAGGCGACCCCTTAAGTAGGCTGAAATTTAAATCCCCTCAAACTTTCACTGCTATCACACTGCAGAGGGAGATTAAAACTTTTAGTAGTGAATTTTGATTAAACAAAATACTGAGAGGAGTTGGAATCAGGGCTGTCAAGCCGAACGAATCAGCTTTGGCTTTCGGCTTACAAAATTTTAAATAACAGTTTCGGCTGGTTATCGGTTTAGCGTATCATCGTTTGGCTGGCTATCGGTTTTTTTCCGTTTTTTCCGTTTTTTTTAGCTTTAGGCCGAAAAAAAGCTGATAAAAAGCCGAAAAAAAACGATAAAAAGCCGAAAAAAAATCCGAAAAAAGTCGATAAAAAGCCAAAAAAACGATAAAAAGTTAAATAAAAAACCGATGAAAATTCAAAAAAATCCGATTAAGGATAATATTTTTCATGTCCAGAAAGAAAAATGACCCATTTTCATAATATTCTAGCAGCTTATCATCCCTCAAAATGGATCAAAATATAATTTTCACCCAAATTCAACGATTTCAAAATTTTTTCCATCACCAATTTCAAATAGTACTAACCCATTTCTGAAGAATTTTCAAAACCTAAACAATAAATTCAATCGACACCTTCCAAGAGTTTTGAAACACCCTATACCCATACATAATACATATACACGAATAGATAATCTTGTCCAGTCTCTCCGCGAAATCGTTGTATAATGTAAATAAACGTAGATAATAAAACATACTTATACATAAATACAATAAACTAATATTAAAATACTCGTCGTCGTTTTACAAGCAGCACCTAGACTATCACACGTATTGAATCATAAAAATGAGTAATTGTTCGCATGCTCCAAACACAGTATCTTTAGCACACTCAAACTACACACAATACCACATTCGGAGATATTTTCTCGCGCAGCTGATACCGTTTGTGTGAGCGTTGAATACGATTAAGATGATAGTTAATGATAATTTCATTTGCAAATAGTACCTACTCTTAACTATCTAGAAACTGCATTAAGCCATTCTCCGAATACAATATACTTTCAAAGAGTTAGATACATTATACCTATTATGAAAAAATAATCTCTATCGTTAAATTTACAAATAAGTACGTAAGGTACAATGTATTTTTGGACCACAGGTTCCGCAGGTACCATTCATTGGCCATGTACTACAGCGAAACCAGTACTATATACAATAATTCATCGGACCAGGAAACGACCATGATACGAGAGAATAAAGTACACGTATATTTTACGTAACCAACGTTTCGAGATTTATATACAAACTATACACAATAAAAAAAATTCATCGACGAATATCTCGGGCAAGATTACATTACGAGATACATACATTTTAAAAAAGCGATAGTAGATTTCATCGAATCGATAATAATTTTTATCTAATTGCTGAATCATACCTTTTTTGAACTTCTTCTTCGTTTTTCCAACAGCCATCGCGATGCAATTACAAACTCGACAAATCAAAAGCATCTCGAAGCCGACACACGCCCGTCAACTTCCGAACAGCCCAACGAACGCTTTAGCACTTTGGACCATTTTGAGTTAAAATTCACCATCGATCGATAACGAACTATTCACTCCAGCGACACCTTTGTTTTGAACGAAAAAATTCACCAAAAAAACCAGTTTACCGAGCAGCCTTCGCGATCACGAAAACGTAGGTACCCAAGACGGTGGCCGAATAGCACGTTTCATCGCTAATATCTGGTCTCTTTGACGATCGTGAAACGTTTCGCGACAATCGAGAGTCCAACAGCGAAGGGAGCAAAGGTCGTTCATGGTATGTACTCGTATTTTGCGGAATATACGCAAATACGACACTACGTACGCGCACCGACCACACATTTACTACTACACTTTGCCATCGTGCTGGTCGTCGATGAACAGTGCGAAAAGTGTATTTGTATTTCTACAACTCGCCTCGCTCTATCTACCATATCTGATATTGCTTTGTCGTATTCGTCGTATTCTTCTTCTACTTCGTCAGATCGTTATGTACTAGATGATGACGTTGTTTGTACAACTATAGCACACAGTAGTTAGTAATACTAATACGAAACCATAGTTAATTTGTTAACGAACGACGCACGACGACAAGTCGTTCTATATTAGAGACGTTTCGCACTTATCGACCATAAACACCGAAGTTGAAAAATATTGTCAACCAGTTGAAAGTTTCAAATATACAGTGTGGTATAATTCTTCTCGTGTTTATTAAACCTTTCGTATTCGATTTCTTTGCTCTTTGTTGTTGGTCGCTGTCATGTCGTCGTCGAAACTGCTGATGACTTTTTAATAATCGAGAATGGCGAATTTATTATTCCCAGAATTGATTTCTTCTTCATTAATAAGTCTTTAAAAGCAATCTAATTGTAACCTCATCATGCTCGCGTATCGTGCAAGTTTTCTTCACCGTGCCCTACCCTGCTCCTTCTAGTCGTTTTTCGACAAATTAGAAATCAATAAATTAGCTACGTCGATGATGAAGGCGAGAAGGCCCCCCTGAAGGGTGCTGGTCGTATTGTAACGTCGTTGGTGCGATGGGGTTGCGGGCGTTCGCTTAAATTAAAGTTGCTTTTTATTGGTGTTTCGATTTTCTTTCTCCTTTTTCTTCAAGTCGATGATTTAATCGAAGTCTATTAAGCCAATCGTACGCTTAATGGAGAGATCGTTTTTTAATAGATGTTTCGGATTTGAATTTCTTTTTCATTAACATTTCGCTGTTTCAAGGCGAGGGTTTCATTTCGAGCAAGTAGGAAAATTGTTTTTTAAAAAGACAATTAGTTGGTTTCGTAATTTTCAAAAAAAAAAAAATTATGTAAGTCTTCTAAATTATGGAAATGTTCTAAGATTCGTTCATTAATTTATAAGTACCTAAACAAAGATATTTTCCAACAATTAAACGATCAAGGTTTTATTTTTCAATTTTTCAATGAACCCCTATAAAAAAATTGTTTCCAGAGAATTTCATAAAATTAATTCAAAAAATTATATAATTTAATGTAGATATTGGGATTAGATAATATAATTCGAGATCAAGTTGTTTATGCGATAAATGATCTAATTATTCGAAAGTTGACCAAATTTGCATCATTTAGATTCGACTATTGAATGTTGTGATCGTTGGATCGTACCAGATCATACGTATTTATTTACAACGAATGAACGATATTAAAAATATACATTCGATTAACGACGTGATAAAAACAGAGCCAATGAATAGTATTTAAGAATCATAGGTAGCCAACAAATATTATAGAAAAACCAACTTCAACACCGACTACGTAGACAAAGGTGGTTCTGATCCGGTTGTACATACCTTACTTGATCATTATCTTTCTAAATTAAATACCTAGGTAATAAAAAGTATAAGATAAATCTAACTACATTAGACTATTTTTAATCTACTTAGATTTAGCAATATACCATTCGATCAAATCTGATGCATTTGTTTATCACAAGTAGATCTATGTGTCGTAAACTGCAATCGATTTAATTCGGTTGCATATAATTCGACCAAATTATGCAAAAACTACAAGATAAATCCAGCTAAATCGAAACTATTTTTATTTATAGTACCTAAGATCTAGCCACAGGCAATTTGATAAAATTGATCATCCAAATTCCAGAAGAATCGTTTAAAAAATTTGTAAAAAATTCCGCAAGTACTTCTTTATATTATTTACAACTAAAATGATCCCCAATCTACCTAATTCCAATAAAATTTCGATTATGCTAATCCCAAATATCAACTTACATTTTTGATCCGACCCTCACCTCCCACACCCTACAATGAGCCCCAAATTTTGAAAAAAAAAAAATGAAAAAATCATGTGATACAAGGGTCGTGAGCATTTCAGACCAGCTGATTTGGAATATCGACTTTCGTATTTTGTAATACTGCCCTTGCTGATCAGTAGCTACAAACCCCCTCGCCATTTAAGAAAGAAATTGAAAAGTAGAAGTTTCACACTATTTTACCAATTTGAGAAATAAGAAAAGAAATCCCCTTCTCAAAAATGGAAATTGAATAAACGAAAAATTTCCAAATTTCAAAATTCCACAGACAAATGTACAAAAATACATTAAAAACAATATTTTTCCAAGTTTTCAAGGTTTTTTCTTCATTTCTGCGAGTTTGATAGGTAGCAAAATAATTAAAAATTTTACTCGTACAATTCACAGGAATCGCGAAAAATTGTGAAAGTTCAGAAAATACCGTCTCAACCAAATCAAATTTCAAGCAAAATTTCGAATTAAAAAAAGTATTCAATTTTTTAAGTAATTTGAAAATTGATCTCAATAACCTAAAAAAAAACGATTGAGAATTGAATCAGTTGAAACTGATTTAAAAACTTGAAAAAAAAAATTGAATGACCTCTCTATTTTTGCAAAGAACTTTAACTGTTGGTATTGAAAAGGTGGAGGAGAGGGCGTTGAAAATCCAAAGTTTAAGAAAAAAAAAATTCAGAAATTGAGAAAAAAGGGTCACTCTTCGTAGGACTTTGATCCTCGTTCCCACTTTCTCAAATCTTAAAGCCAAAAATCATGAAACATGATGATTGGAGAAATAAGTATTAAAGAAATGTTGTTGAAATCTTGTTTATCCCCCTCCCCCTCCCCTCTCAGTCTTATTAAATATTTTTTTTCAATTTCCTTCATTTTATTTTTTTTCGAGAAACGGAAGAAGGAAGCAAAAAAAAATCGAATATAATAATCGATTTAAAAAATACGTAATAATGAGAAAACTTGTCCAAAATTGGTTACGTTAAAAAGTTCGATATTCAGTACTCGGAAATGATTTTACTTTAATTTTGATGATAGCCTAATAATGACTGAATCGATAAAAAATTACTATAATAATGACTCATTTTGGTTCAAAAAAGACATAAAATGACAAATTTTAGCACAAAAGGAACAATTTTTTAGTGTATCCTACATTTCGTAAAAAAGAAATGTTCTTGAAAAAAAAAATCAAATCATATTTTGTGACAAGATTTATAAAGCGAAGTTGATAATTTTTTTAATAGGGCACTTTTTTGAGTGATTTTTTTGTCTATTTTTTCAGTATTTTTCAAAGGATTTTTTTTCTAAAAGAATTTTGGATAAAAAAATTTAGAACTTTGTTTTGAAGAGTTATTTCTGAATGATGAATTTCTGAGAAAATTATTTTCACGATTCATTTTTTCTGAAGGATTCTTAAAAAATTTTCAAGTGAAAAAATTCCTAGATCATTTTTTGGAAGAATTTTTTTTGAACGCATGGGAAAAACAAATTATTTTTCAATAACTTTTTTGACAAAACTTTTTCATAGCACAAATTTTTTTGAATAAAAATGCTTTTAGAACAGAACTTCTTAATTGTTCTTTATTCGTACAAACTTTTTCATTTTTTTTTTCAAACAATTCATTTCGAACACTGGAATAGTGTCTAAGCAGAATTTTGAAGGAATTTTTTTAAAGTTCGATGAATTTTGTTCAACAAAATTCGTGAATATAATTCAAGTAAAATTGGCTCAGAACCAAATTTTGAAGAATTTTATTTCAAACAAAATTTTAAAAACTAAAAAAATTACTTCT
The DNA here is from genome assembly GCA_900064475.1 of Pseudococcus longispinus. NCBI lineage: Eukaryota > Metazoa > Arthropoda > Insecta > Hemiptera > Pseudococcidae > Pseudococcus > Pseudococcus longispinus. Next base: position 11,955 of record FIZU01043221.1, on the reverse strand, counting down.
GTTGAAACAAAATTACACGCAGGTATGAAATTTGAAAAGGTTCGAACAAAATTTCGAAAAAAATTGAAGTAAATTCCTAATAAAATTATGTTTGAACGAAATTTTGGAAAAATTATCTGAAAATTTTTTTGAAAATTTTGATTTTGGACAAAATTTTATTTGTTTTTCGACAAAATCGTGAAAACGTTCTGTGAATTTTATCCAGCTCTTTCTTTTTTTACACCAATCATTTAATTAAAAAGGCCAAGAGGTCCAAAATAATGACAAGTCTCGACGGCGATTTTCGAAAATAATGACGATAATACATTATAATGACTCAAGTATTTCAAAGCTCTAATTATTTCAAATTTTGAATAAAAAATTTCGATTTTTAATATTTAAAAAAAAAAATATTGTGAATACTTGAACATTATGATGATTTACAAGAATCCTCAAATCTTTAAAAATTTACTAAAAATTGATGACTGAACAAGAACGCTGAAATTATGCCCAAAAAATTACCCTAAAAATCCTAAAATAGGTTTCGAAGTGCTCTAAAAACTCAAAAATATGCGAAAATACGCTTCATAATTTTTAAAAAGATGGATAAGAATCATTTTTTAGGGATTTTGAAGGGGAACTCAGAAATAACTTGTACAGAGTGCAGGAGCTTGTTGGTAGGCTAATCGAAAGAATTGAAAATAAATTTCTGAATTGAAACATTGGACAATGCTGTCAAAAAATTGTGCAGAAAATTTGAGAAGAAAAAAAATGTTGAGAAACCAGTGTTGATTAGCTTTTTTTGATGGAAATGATAAAAATTCCCTAAAAAACTTAAAAATAACCAAACGTACTAAAAAGTACTCTAAAAATCTGCAAAAAACAGCAAAATGTACTAAAATATTTTTTTATTAATGTGAAAATACATTCTAAAATATGCTCTAAAAAAATGGCTCAAAATTCTCAAAATCAATATACCTATCAAAACATTTTTCCTGATATGATTTTTCTGAAAAAATATCCATAATCTTTTATAACGCCCTTCTTTCTCCATCCCTTCAATCATTTTTAATCTGGTATGATTTAATTTTAAAAATTATCTACTCAGGTTGTTCAAAATTTTCATTTAGATTTTAACAGAATTTTGCACAATTTTTTTTGTTGATGAAACGGGCTTGTAAAGGTATTTCGAGATGTTCTTTCGTCGAAAAATTCTTCAAAACTTGAAAAATACACTAGCTATTATCAACTTTTCAAATCTCAAATTTCAGGTTTTTCAACCATTCTAGGCATAAATAGGTACGATACTTCAAATTTTGGAATAGAATTTGATTCACTTCAAGTAGGTACTTCTAAGATGTTACGTTCAATTCAGCATCAACATTGGTGATCGATCAATCCACACAATCGATAGATTTTTCAATCAAATTTAAATTACATATCGACTACGTTCATTTCACCATTTATGTGTCTCTCATCTCGAGAGTCGAGAAAACAAGACCAACATAACTATAAACCATCACCAATAATGCATTTATACATTCATTACCCATTAAACGTACTCGTATAATAATTTTCTATAAACATTAACCTAAACAAACCCCCCAACCTCGTCCCATAAACATGTACCTTCTACATATAATCAAATAAAACACATTCTCACCTTTAATGGTAGCTGTTCGTTTACAATTATACAGAATGGCCAATTCGCCGAAAACTTTGCCTCCGGCAATGGTACTCAAATACTTATTCTCCCTGGATACTTCAACTCTGCCCTCTGAAACAAAACCAAAAAATATCGTAAATAACTAGGTAATCTACTTCGACCTGCAAAGTGCAAATCGCGCAGTCATCATTCGTACAAATACATCAATAGAGAGTAATTTTCAATCCACAAGATTTTTTTGTCAATACCACTCGAACTCGATAAACCGCATACGATTTACGATCGTTTATCGTGCTCGGTCGAGTCCACAATCCACATGGCGAATATTTTCTTTTATCGTTGTGCAGCCGCGAATCAATCTGGCCAACGAAGTCAAATACTCAAAGCACCGGGCTGCAATTACGCGGAAGTCAGGTAGAAAATTTTTCAACACATTTTTCCTATAGATACTTATCCGGTATCTCGCGATTCGAAACCCGGAACGAGGAAGACAACGAATGACCTGTATTGACGGTTATTCGAGAGCTTTTCCTCGGCGGAATATTTCCATTTTTTTTTTCATCTTCTGTACTTAATATCATAATCGCAAACCAAGAACGAATCATCGTAATACTATAATTACTACGAATATTCTTTTTCTCGTCTATCTGCTTTTCTCGCACGTAGACTAATTTAAATTCGTCCTATTCGCATCCAAATGGCTTTCCATTAAACTCCGTCGTATTAACGGTAAGCAATTACACGAAATTAATTTTTTCGTAATAACACCAAACGAAACGTAGCACAATTCGTATTACGTGGTCGTGGTCGCGACCGTATGCAAATCATGCGTATTTTTCCTTCAAATTACCCATAAAACGAGCTCGGCTGCCGTTTGAAATGAAGAAGAATGAATGAAAAAAAAAAACAGGCCATTCCTTTATGCTTTCTTATCGACTAAATGACTACACACAAACGTAAGTATATTTCGAAATTACCATAATACCGACATTTAGCACAGGCAACCAGTCCGCGCCCGTATGTGTGGGGAAAAATTCGCTTGCGTAAATCACACTCGCAATCCGCGAAGAAAAATCGCATAAAGAAGGAAAAAAATGACAAGCTATGGCGTTGCATTAACCTACCTGCACAACTACTCTGCATCTTACGACGAAAAAATACCTCTTATTATCATTTTTAGCACACGAAACCAATTACGTATTCGTAACAACACTCTCGAGTTGGCGCAGCTTCCTCTACTCTATCGTTCAAGATTGTCCGAAACCGAAAAAAAAAATTACAGATTTTCTCGAGACAGCGAAGCAGCATAGCACAACACGACAACCATACTGAAAAATTTCTTCACTTTGTTTCCCCCTTTTGGTATCGAAACCACTTCTTCTTCCTCGTTCGTAGTCGTAGACGTACTGCTGCTCATTCTCTAACATGTGTACATATATTTAGTGCTCTTTATAAATCACAATGCAGTTTTTTTTTTAGAGAACAAAACAACTACGTACCGTACACCTGAATGAGTCAACTGCTTGTTTATAGTATAATTTACCCGAATAAGAAAAAAAAAAAAAACACGAGTACCTGTGTGTTTTATTTTTTCATACGCGAGTACAAAGAAAAATCTATTAGGTAGTACGTCCTACGTATTCCTTTGTTGAAAAATTTTCATTTTATGAGTCAGGTGAACTTTAACCAGATATTTGGTTAGATAAGGTTCTGGTTACGTGAAAACTCCTTAAATACTCGCGATTTTGTAAAAAAAAAAGAGGTGTCATCAGCTTAGAGACGTATAACTACGTTCAAAATCCAGTGACGAGGAAAGGGGAAGGGCTAAAAATACGAAATTTTCTCATAGAAATTGCTTAAAAATGTAATTTTATTTTTCATCCCATTGTTGAGAAGGAAGGGGACTGGGGAAGGGTAAAATACAGTGACAAATTCAACCTTTTTTTTGTCAAGCCCTTAGATATCGACTCGTACTCGCTCAAGACTCAAAGATCTCTTCATTAAAAAATCGTAGTTTGAAACTCTGGCCATGATTTTGATAAACTCCCAAAATAGAGACTCGAAAGCCTCAAAATTCAAAGTCCCTTGACATCTCTGTTTGGGTCAGAATAGTTGACAAATTTTTCAAGCTGATTACTGATTCATTACAAATTAAATAAAAAATTTTTTTTGTTGTCCCTGGCGCCTTTGTGAATGTGTGCTCGAACAAAGCTGGGGCAAACTTTTGAAAAATAAACGACTTTGGTACCGATTAATACTGCGAATAGGTTCGTAAATATTTTCAGATTTAAATTTCTCGAAATGAGATACCTTTCGGAGAAATTCAAAAAATATTATAATCTAATTTCAAGAAATCGATTTTTTCATAAAAATCAAGTATTTTTTTTCTACTTAAATTATAAATAGGTACATTTGTTCGACTTTATTATAGTTTGAGTTCATCTTAAATGTATTTTTTGCAGAAATACTTCGGAATTACTTATCTAATTTTTGATTTCTATGAAAAAAATTACACCATAAGCAACTTTTTTCGTAGAAACGAAATGGAAAATTTTGAGTTATTCTACGAAATTTATAGTAAAATTTCACTGAAAAACACTAAACTACGAGTATCTATCCTAAACTACATGCAAATACATTGTTATATGTGTACAATGAGTCCCATCTTTGATTTGAGAGATAACAGCTCGATGCAATATCTACTCGCCAAGAGCAATAAAAATATTCGTAGGGATACACATTATAGTCTATTTTCGAAATTGAAGGGGCACAATATTTTGAAGGATAAAAATTGTAATTTTTCGACCATTTTTTTTGAATTTTTAAAAAAATTATCTCAGATAAAAAATTTTGCCAAGTTATAAAGCTCAGAGAGACAAACAGAATTGCTCTTGTACTGAAATGGCCAAATATAAAAATGGAATGAGCCACAAAAATAATGAAAAAAGTTGACAAAAAGTTATTCTAAGAATTGTAAAATACGAATTTTCTCAAATTAATGACTCCTACAATTTTCAGATCAGGCCATATGAGCACACGAGCAATTTCATTCATCTTTTTTTGAGCTCTAAAATTTGGTAACGTTTTTCGTTGGATATCACAAACAAATTTCGGAAAAAATTACAATTTCTAATCTTTGAAGTATCGTGTCTCTTACAATTTTGAGAATAGGATATATTATGTGCATGAAAATCTCACTTCTTTCCATTCCAAGTTGGGACACCCTTAAAAAATTTTATAACGCAGCCAGATCATTTCTTGGACTTGGAAAATTTCAAAGATTCTCTGACTTGAGAGAATTTCTGAAATTTGAGTTCAAATAATTAGAGGACTTTGTACCTCGAAAATTTTGGACAAAAAATATTGAAGGGGAAAAAATTTACCCCCAGACATTAGATAAACATAAGGGTGTCCACTGACCAAAGAGATTCTCAATTCCCAAAATGTATATTTTTCAGCATTAAAAGCAAAAATTATTTTTTTGGTCACTTCGAGTAAATTTTTTCACCAATTGAAAATGAAATTCAGTGTTCTGAATTTTGAGTGTAAAGTTCAATTAACGGTTTGGCTTGAATTTGAACCGATACCAAGTCGATGACTTCGCAGCTGGAAAAAATTAATCTTTTATCTTGATTTAAAATGTATATTTTCAAACAAAATAAAACAAGAAGAAATACTGTCTGAGGACAAAATTTTTGAAAGCATTGCAATTTTGATCAAAAAACCTAATTTTTTTCACGTTTTCAACGTATTTTCTTAAAACAAACAATGTTTGACAATTTTGCTGTGTAATTTTGTGAATTTTTTCAGAAAAGCAGCTGAAATTTCAGAAAATAGAATATCTACGCCTAAAATATGTATTGAAAATTTTGCAAAAAACTTCAATGATTAACATGAATAACAAGCTCGTAATCAAGCACCAGGTCAATGTCATGGTTGAGACGGAGTTTTGTCCTGATAAGAAAAATTGATGATATTTGCTCCCTTTCAAGATATTTCAAAAGCCAACACTGCTTCATTAGTTTTGGTTTCATTAAATGCTCAAAAATTTACTTTTTTTACTTTTTGAACAAGTTTTCAAAAAAAAATGTTCCCTGCTGTTTTCTCGCACAATAATCATGACATGATTTTCTCTGTTTAAACCTCGATTTTACATTTCGTAGTATAGATAATGTAATTCAGTCGTCAACATTTTCCCCTCTTATTAAGAAAATTTTGGCTATTCTTCAATTATAATGGATTTTCATGTCCTGGTTGCAATCAAATAGACAGTGGTTGGAAAAGTTTTAAAAACGAAAATGAAAAAAAAAAACAACGTTATTTTCAAGCCTTTTTGTTTTAGATAAAAAACGAAAACTGAAATTGATAAAAATTATGACAAACAAAAAAAACTGAACTTTTTCGTTTTTTTCCGTCTTTCAATTTTGGTTTTTGGTTGTTTTTCAACGTATTTTGAACATTTTTGAACGTTTTTTTTAGCGTTCTTTCAATTTTGATGGGTAATAAATCAATAATTCACAATTGTTGAAAAAACGTTAAAAAACAAACAAAACCAAAAAATGTAAAAAACGAAAAAAACGTAACGAAACGAAATTTTTTCGTTTTTAAAAAAAACCGAAAAGTCGAAAACGAAAAACGATATACACGATTTCATTAAACAAAACGAAACAAAAACGAAATAATTTTTTCATTTTCCAAACACTGATTCCCACTCAGAAAATTAATGATAATATTGAAGACTCGATCATCAATTAGAAAAATCAGAATTCCATCCCATACCGAAATGGATATCCACAGAAGCAATCTACGAATTTCAGCTCGCATATATCCGTTTTCATTTACGGAGCTCCAATTAGGCAACCATTTCAACGACTCTACGATATCGATAGAAAATCGCCCACAACACCCAAGGCGTTCACGTTTACGCCAATACTGCACTCGGTCTCGGTATCATTCCTTACTCCACCCTTCCGTTAACCGTTCATCGGTGGCAACAATCGACGCGATAATTCCTTCACAAAACACCATAATTATTATCAAACGTCGCGTCGGACGACGAAAGACGACCTTGAAAAATAATAAAAATCGAAAGTACCCCAGCCAAGCGGCGTCCGAACCAACGCATTCTCGTATATCGATTAAAAAGCTCTAAATTACTTCGTTTCGACGATTCGAACCGTCGTACGATTTTAAATTACTGCAGAGAGCGTACCACAATAAGTAATTTTTCAACTTAATGACTAAGCCTGAGAAAGCTAATAATTCGCACTCCCAGCATCGCATCGCTGCATCATCCCGAGCCCATCTCTCGCGCACTGCAGATTCCAATCTTGCGAGCAAGTACGTGGTGGCCGCGCTTGAATCAGCTCGTCGTCGTGGTAATCGTTACAGGAAGTTCGATTCTTCGATCGATTCGAGCTCAATGAAATGATCACGTCGCGGAGAATTCCATTTCCTTGAAACACGACGACTGTTTCGACCTCGTAATACAGATGCCGCACGATGAAATCGCGTGCAAAAAAAATACCCCGCTCTGGTACAAATATCCTTATCTACCAGTCCGCTACATTGGTCTACATTGGTTGAAATAACCTATGGTAATTAAATTCGTACACCGCGTCCCTCTGCTCCCCTCGTTCGGTGGCGCTTCTCCGAGTTACAATGTTCAATGAAAATACTTCTCACAGCGCAGCATTGTTGCAACAAGTCCGTGCCTTGTTCGAGGATAATACATATCACGAAAAACCAGATTCCGCGTGAGATGACGCCTCATTCTAATATGGGAAAATACCTTCGAAATTGTCTCATCTGTTGTGGTACGATACAAGATCCCAAATCATATTAGAAATGGAAATGATCAGCATTGATGATGGAATTGTCATTAGCTCTAGACAGAAGCGATCGCCCAAAATCACTTTCATACAACTATCAAAACCTGTTTTTTTATGAAGAAGTTCGAGCGAAAAAGATCTTACGTGTTTTATTATACAGATTTAGAGAAACAGTCCCTAACAAATTAAGATGGTCCTTTTGAGACAAACATTTCTTCAGTTAGTTTAGTGGTTCTCAACCAGTTAGTAATAACTTTATATGAATGAAGGAGTATATAGCCGACGGGTGTGGCTGTCTTACTTATATCTTCAGGAGTAAGGCGACGCCACCGAGCTACACTGAAGGGAGACTTTAACCAACAAAAACACCTTCACTTCTACAAAATAAAGCCACAGCGTTTATTGAAAGAGTTGGTTCCCATTACATTGAACTCTGGCAAGGGTTTTTATACGAAGTGCCACACAGTTTATAAGCGAGTAGTCAACTGCTACATTTATAACGCGTTGGGGACACTACAATTCGATGAAAGATGAAGATTCTCCTTTTCTAGGAGCAATCACTGTTCCCCGATCGCTTTTCAATAGTGTCTCAATTTTCTAATTTTCCTCCATTTCCCATCTTTTTATGATTCTTCCATCTTGGGAGCCATATCTGGAAATCAGTTGCTTTTGGGATAACATTTTCTGGGATTTCAGGACCAGATTTGGGATAACACTTTTCGAACTAATGTTGTTTGGGATTTGAAAGTGTTTCTCAAGTACTACAAAATATTTCTGGCGGTGAAGTGATTGTTGAATGGGGTTGGGACCCAAGTGAGGCATGTTTGTGCTTCAAGCCATTTTTTGGAAGGTGTTCTCCCTCTTCCTCCCATGCTGAGCTTGGAAGGGCAGGATTCAGTATCGGCCTGCTCTTTCTGAAATTCTGTTAGTGTTGAATACATATCAACGTGATGTTTGCCTATCACTAACCAAAACTGGCTATGCTATGCCCCGGACACGTTGTTGGTCTCAAGAGAGTTTGTAGTAGGCTGTATTTTAGAAAACTTTAGAATGAGCCTGATCGATTCGGAAATCTGTGTTTGGGAGAGTAACTGGTGATGCTTGGGAAAACCTGATTTTGGAAAAATGGATTCGGGAAGGGGGCGTTGAAAGTCACATTTTGGGAAAATGGATTTGTGACATTAGTATTCGGGAAACACAACTTTTGGGAAAATAAATTTGGTAAAGTGTGCGGGAATCTTCAGTTCAGGTTTTTGGTTTTCAGTTTCTGTGATTGCAGTTTCAGCGTCACTGACATTATTTGCATTGTTTGTTATTAGGCATTCGCGCGAGTATGCTGATTTCAGACTACTGGTGAGCACCTTTCAAGAAACAACTCGATATCTTACTCTTGCTGGATAGTCTGAAATATAGTTTTCTACAAAATAATCCATCGTGAACAGCAAGTTTTCCAAAGCATCATGCATCACTAATTGAAAATTTGAAACAAATGAGGAACGTCAACACAGGAATATATCTCGAAGAAAAATAACTTTCAGGATTTTGGATTTGGGAAGTTGGCTTTCCAGGGAGAGATTGGGAAAATGGATGCTCCAGAAAATTTCCTTCTGCGAACTATCCAGGAATTGAAACTAAGCCTTCCCTACGCTCACAAACTGCCTTCCACTTCTCGGCCTCTCATCATCATTAAAATAAACTTTAAATATCTTTCGGTATACAACGTCCCTTCCTTCATTAACACTACTCCAATGATTACTTCCTGTCATCTCCAGACCGAATGCATTTCACCGACATCGAAACGGCGTAGATTTCGCGTGAAATTGATCCACGCATGTCTTATCATTTCAACTCCACCCATCAATATGATTTTTACGATCACCGCACCGCATCTTGTCGCATCTCTCAACGAAAGCGAACAAGTTCAACGGGTGTTTCGAGTCATAGAAATGCACCGTTACACTTACACTTCCATATTACCTCGTCTCTTATTCTCTATTACCAAACTGGTATGGCATCGGTATGAACACGCGCGGGCGCGGCGCGCTACCATAGAAAGTTAATTTTTTTAGCCATATGCGCACACGCGTACGCCGCCTGCCATCTTTGTAATTAATAATTTCGTACATAACCACTTTTACTTTGTACCGCCATCGTCATAATAATAAAGTCTCGCCTAAGTTCAGACAGCGGACGACTTTACCAGAGCAGTATATCTTCGTGTTTTTACCATTTAATCGATATGGTCGACGTATCGAAATAATTATAACGGTAGTAGAGACTCGAGAGCCACTGTTAGTCGATTCGAGTACCTCGATCATTTACGTGAAATTTTCTCCTCTTCCAATCAGAATCTAGAGCGAAATGATACTGGTAGCAACAGGTCCTACCTCGAATTACCGCAACGCACGTCTTTCTTTTCACTACGTCTGCTGTCTTTTTATTTTTCATTTTATCCAATGATATATGTCATTCGTGTTGATATCTCTTTTTTTTTCTTCTTCCAACTCGTAAATAGAGTTTTTCCGGTCTTCACAAACGTAATTATGTACAATGTACATGTACGACTGCGATGTACGTATACTCATACTGAACTAAACGGTCAACGAGGGTATAATTATAGCACATCTCTCTCACAGTATTCTTTTTACACACGATACACGTTAACTGACATCGTGTCGTTGATAATAAACCAGATACTTAATCTTCGTTGACCTCTCTCGCGCATTATGCTTGTAAACCAGTCTCCCTTTTAACACTTTCGATATTTAAGCCACACGACGATTCGTGAGATTTGACTCGAGTCGAGTCGCATGTTAGTAAAGCTAATGATCTTCCGTTTTACTCGAAAGCTCACGCCAGTTGAATACGTATTGGGTTCTTAAAACGGTCCAATTAGGAAATTATCAACGTTACGCCTCTCTCGCAGTCTCCCTTTTGCCAGCATCTTGGATATCATCGTACCAAAATACGTAAAGTAAGAGGTACAAATATGGGCCTCCCACGTTTCTCCAAAGGTACGCAGGGCCATCAAGCGGCGACGGTGTAAAGTAATGAAACCCGATACGGGGAGTCGCCCGATATAATTTTTTTCGAGCTTGAATGCTCTGGGGCTCTTTTAGCAATGATTTTTTTAAAAAGGATGTTTCAAGATAAACTTTCCCAGCAGATAATCAAAGAAAGTTCAGAAAAGGTGAAATGGAAGAATTTTTTCAATGATTCGCTTCAATTTGCTTAGTCATTCATTTCTGTAGGATCATTACATCAGGATTTCTGCCATAAAACTGATTTGCAGGCATACGCAAACACAAAACCATATTCGTATTGCAGCATCTTTGAATACTGAACTACAACCACGATTAAGTGAGTTTACATTTTTTGAATGCCATCTCAGGAGATATGAATCAATCGAATAACTGTTTCCAGTTTAATTGTGCAGATATTAGTGCGCTTTACGATGACCTACGGATGTTATTACTCTCAGTAGCTGGAAGAATTTTTAAACCTGCATACATCTCGCCAAGTTTCGAAAACCGCTTCGATAACCGAAATCCATGCAGCCAGAATCGATGCAGTTCGTTATGCTATCGCTAATTCTGATTTTGAAATTGGTAATTCGCTACTCCCTGTTGATGTTGCGGATCTGGGGTTTGAATTTCAATCGTTATTAGTCGAAAAACATGGAATTTCTTCTGAAAACCTTTCAGTTATCAATCAAAGGTTTGCAATGTTCCTATTACGACTGTGCAAAGAATTAGTGGATCGATTACCCATCACTTTATAATTTATGTGTAATAGAACAGCTGCGACAGTTTACGCCTGTTGTTTGTCTGTCATCGAATGTGATTAATATTGAAGATTTACCTTAGGAATCAACTCCCAAAAATGTAGAGGGCCAAGTATGTACATGTAATGAGTTGCCTGAGGCAATAAAAAGAAAGAGGTGCACTAGAGTCGGAGACAGGATGCTGAGAGAGCACGTTTTGAATAAATAATTCGTAATTGGTCGCACGGGATTAGATAAGTCACCTAGTTGGTGTTATTACCAAAGAACTGATTCGAGAAACCACTCACCACCCCCTTCTTTACTTTATTCTATTTAATTTTATATTTGTTTGTTTATGTTATCTTATTCGATGTTATTACTCTGTTAATGGTTATAGTTTGAGAAAATAATAATAGTAATCCGGCCCCCCGTTCGCCTCACGGCATAGGGGGACCCGTTATTTAATTTATAAATTAAAAAATTGTGCATTTTTATTCGAAATAAATTTCAATTCAAAATTCAATTCAATTATTATTATTATTATTATTATTATTATTTGGCTTTAGAGCGCCTGTGATGTATAATGAACTGCCAGAGGAGATACGACTGCTAAAGGGAGCGAAGCAAGGGAGAGCTTTGAGAAATTACTTACTACCCATGCGGAGTGCCACCTAATTTCAATTTTAGTTTAAAATTGTTCTGATGTTACCAGTTAC
>FIZU01043213.1:0-33469 GCA_900064475.1 Pseudococcus longispinus | reverse complement strand
TCGAATTCGTACGGTTAGTTTGGGAGAAATATGGCGTCAAAGTCGAATTATACGATTTTTGTTTTGCAATTACCCCACTACACCTTACCTCGAAAGTATTAAAAAATGTTGGAAAAACCGTTAAAATGCAATGAAAATATTTTCAAAACAATGAGAAAATTACTGAAAATATCGTAAAAATACTTCAAAACCGTGTCGAAATTAATGAAATACCATGCTAAATAATGGAGTTTAAATTGTTGAAAATGATGTTAAAACTTCTAACAATATCGTAAAAATCATTGAACTGTGTGAAAATTGTTCAAAATCTTGCAAAAAATTCTCAATTATTGTAAAAATCGTTTAAAATTCAAAAAGAAACAACCTGAAAATCATTCCAAAAACATTAAATAAAAATTAATAGGTAATATCGCATTTGTCAAAAAAATCTATAATTTAACAATTTTTAAACCAATTTTTACGTTGTTTCAATGCAGTTAAGCGTTGAAAATAAAATTTCACTCCTTTTTGTCATTCAAATGATTTTCATATCATTTAGAAATTTTTTATAATTTTTTGCAAAACCATGAAATTTTAGGTATATGGTGGCTCATTTATAAGGTCGATGGTTTTGAAAATGAGAAAAAAAAACGAACTGCAAAAAATAAAAATCTCAAAAATCAAACCATCTAGAAAAAACTACCTAATTGCTCTTAGAAAAAAGAGAATTTCAAACTGTACAATTCTCGTCTCCTTCAGTTTTTTCGTAGTACCCTTTGTTTGACCAGAATCCACGTTTATGAGAAATTTGCAAAGTCGATAATTTCAAAAATGAAATAACATTTGACTGCAAAAATTTCGAAAACCAAGCTCCCTAGAAAAAAAACTATCAGTTCATAGGAGAAAGAGACTTTCAAGCTCTACAACTTTCATACGTTTAATTTTTTTCATAGCACCCTTAATTTGGCCAGAAAATCCATGTTTATGGAAAATGTACAAAGTCGATGTTACATTTTTGGTTATTTCTTCATTTTCAAAACCATCAATTTTGTACGTTTCATTTCATATAAACATGGATTTTCTGGCCAAACGAAGGGTGCTACGAAAAAAATCCAAATGAAGGAAATTGTAAAGCTTGAAATTCTCTTTCCCCTAAAAGCAATAAGTTTTTTTTCTAGTGGGCGTAGTTTTTGAGATTTTTGCATTTTTAATAATTTTTATGATAGGTACTCATTTTGAACCCTTTTTTGTGTTTATAATTTTTTTCATCAAATTTTATTATTTCAAAAACACTTTTAAAAAAAATTGAACAATTTTTCTGGTATTTCAAACGATCATTTGAATAATTTTGTCGATATTTCTAAAATTTTTCAAGAATTTAATAATTTTTGAGCATTTAGAAGAATCTTAGTGATTATCGAAGTAATTTTTAGGCATTTTACCCAATTTAATTGAAATTTTCATCAACTTTCCAGTCGTTTTAAACGATTACAGTAGAACTGCGATAGCTAAAATCAAGCAACATTCCAAAGATCAAATTATAGTTAATAACTCAATAATCAACTTGAACGAATCAACACAAAATGCAGATGCCCGTATAATGAACGAGCTCAACCACCATATCATGGCCTAGGTTAACCTATCTATTAATCAGATACGCAGTCTTAAAGACACTTCAATGATTTACACCCACTTTGGATCATACTCGCAGGACAACTCATTCAAATGATAAATTTCGAGCAAGCATAGCGATTATATCGCCGATACTTATTCCACTTCTAAAACGAGTTCAGTTTACACAGATGCCAACATGAACATTTGCAAATGGTGCAATCGTACAACTCTCGATAGCACATTTACCTCGCCACTATCAATCGGAAATCTAAGATCCCCTGTTACCAAGAGATACAACCTGGCACTTCTACAGTGCCATAGATCACACAGCTACAATCCAGCCAGGTCTAGTCCAGGGACGCGAAAAACAGAAAAAAAAAATCATTACTTTAAACGACGACTTATTCTACGTCAACGTGACAAATATACGCATTTTGTAACCATAGACACGATCACATGTTGGCGAATTGATTCGCATGGTCGGCCCACCGCGAGTAAACATCGCTCATACCGATATCCAACTATCAAGTACCTAGTTGGTAATCAATTTCACACCGTGTTCGAACGGTCGCATCTTTCATCTCCGCGCACTGGACTCTTTATTGCCATAACGCCTACCGATATACTCTCGATGAACAATCGTGTCATACATAAGTATTTACAACAATGGCATCGATAACGTACCGCATATCAACTAGTCCAGAGCCAGAGAGCGCACTACGTGACCATACCGATCACAAAAGCCAGTATATAAAGCAATACATCCTCGTCGCTAGATGCTCATTGCCACGCGGTAATTGTTAGATATTAATATTTTCATCTTACTATACCTATAAGTATGAATCTAATTCCATAATAGAGCCGGTCTGTATAACGTGTGCATACCAACACGGTGATCGTTTCCGTTTATACCATACTTCGCGCCTCGTTCCGTCGCCATTCGTTTACCACACAGATCTATTACTATCTCCTTGTAAAACACCCTTTACCACGTGTACAACTTCTCGCGTAATTTACAACAAATGAAGTTATAAAAATGTTTTAACAGAGAAAACCAGTTTGTTCAATTTTTACAACGCCACCAAAAGCATAACTCAAATTCCATTCAAAAACAAGAACTACCTATTAGCGCCTTAAATTTAGCAACTGGATAAGTAATTATGTTATTCGTCAGGTTACATGCCAAAATATACGTCTACGAGTAAAGGAGGAAAAAAACATAAACTATGCAGCGCGCCTGTTGGAAGCGGAGAAAAAAAAGAAGAGGAATCTGCCTGCCCCTTGCTCCCATCGCATCCAATACCTATTAACTCGTTATTATCTTGATAAGGCGAAAATGAAACCGCATTAATTAGAGTGTACAAATTACAACCGCGGAATATTAACCGAGCGTATACGTTGAAAAAATATAGATACTAATAGAGACGTATTAATTTTCATTTGTTAATAATTTTCATCTCTTTTATCAAACGTACGTATGACGAACTGGTTATTTTATTGAATGACTGGAGGATGGGGGAGGGATTCGACACTAATATTTGGTATATCGATGTGTTGCGATCTAGCGCCTTGTCTGTCTGGCACGTTGACTCGTAGCCTACTCGATTTATCGCGAATCAGGTCCATCCCCCAAATATTCAGACTGCATACATGTTTGATAGACAGCTATTATCATAAAATATGCTTTAAAAATGGAGCACAGGCACTTCGAACAGAACAAGAAAGAAGACTCGAGCCCTTTGCACCCACCAGATATCACCAGAGAGACGATTTTACACTCCTTTTTCCCGTTTGATGCGTCCTCCCCTAACACCCTCTGAAGAAACTCAGATTCTGGGTCAAAAATGAACATCGGATTCGAAACCAGCACCCTCGAAAACCATGAAATCGATATATCGGACGATATTTTATCACTTTTCAGAGTACCCCTCCCCCCAATGCCAACAATGCCCCCACCTCTTCTCAATATTTTCCGTATAGGTATATCTACACTAGTACCATATGAAACTTTGAATTAGGGGTGTAAATAAACTCTGATCATCGAAAAAGCACTACTCGTTTCAATTTGGCGATGTAGTATTAAAATTCAACATTGGGGTGGGGGTAGAGGAGGAGTAACTTGAAAAGATTATAAAAAACCTTCATGCATATCGATTTCAAGGTATTTTTCGGTGCTGAGTACGAAAATGATGTCTATTTGACAAGTGGAAACACCATATAGTGAGAAAATTACTACCATAATGTATTTTATAAACATTGATTCCAAATAAGACCGATTTTTGATCTGCTAAGTTTATATTTGAGTTGATAACGAAATTCTAGTAAGGATTTGACACACATCCCTTCCAAAAGGAAATCTTAGGTGTATCGCGGGTAGAAGGCAACCATTTGTGATAGAGTAAAATATCATAAGTTACGAAATGAGGGGGTATTTCTTTTTTGTGGGCATTATGAAGCTAATTTTTGATAATACATGATGCATATACCTGAACTGCGAGGACAGAGAAAATAGATTACGTATTCAGAGCTCTGGGTCAAAAATTATATAAGGCATTTTGGTATCTTTGGTAGACCATGAGTGATTGAAAGTTTTGGACCAATTCGCAAGCCCCATTTAAGACCTGGTAGTCCCAAAGATTCTAAATCCTGAAGATCTTCCAAGTCACCATCAACATATGTAAAATGACCTGCAGATACCATATTCTTAAATTTTGATCTGGTAACTCTCTATTTGAGTCATTAACGAAATTTTGAGTAAACATTCGACGATTGGGTAGGATTCTAAGGCTCAGATTCCTTTCATAAAAAAATCCTGAGACTGAGAGTGCCAGTGGTAGGCAGTAGGTAAGCATTTTTTTTTGAGAAAGCGAGATATTATAATTCATGAAATGAGTAGGTACACAGTGCTTCTTTTGGGCATCAAGAAGCTAATTTTTGATAAAATGTAATACAATCAAATTGCGAGGACATGGAAGGTGTATTAAAAGTGTTGAAAGCTCTGCATGGATAATTTTACGAGCCATTGAGTATCTTTGGGAGATCGCGAGTGGTTCCAAATTTTACTATGAGTATTTGGAAGCCCAATTTGAAAACACTGGTACCCCCAAATATTCTGAACTTAAGTCTTATAAAAGGACCAACTTCGCCTATTAATGCCTCTATCACGACGCTATCAACATGTGTAAATTGACCTACAGATACCATATTGTTAATTGCACAACGAAACTGCACCACTACTACACAGCTCCATCATAAAAAAAGAAAAAATCACGCCGACGTTGATGTGTGCTTACCGCTATATAGAATGCTACTTTATTCATATGTAAATAAGCGCGGGCAATTGAAGAAGCTCGAATTACTATGTAAAACACCTTCCAGTACCTCTACACGTATAGGACCATCATGGGCATAATACCACAACGCCATCAGCTTCAGTCAGCATCGTACATCGCTAATCGTAAATACAAACAAACCACCGAAAAAGTTAATACCATCGAACGTCGGACATGGCTGGCACAAATACGCAGCAATCTTTTAAACTATTACGTATACATGAGTTTCTTTCAAATATTAGTGGCCGTTTTTACAATCCTACAGCAAGTATAGAGAGCTGTGTGCCGTGAATATAAGGCTACAGATATATGTACGCACACATACTATAATGCCGAATGCACAGGAAATCACGTCCTGGCAGTCAACCGCGCTCCGCGACGAGCTGACCTTTTATTATATAACTTGACAGTGATCGGTCTTCCATTGTGACGTGATTTTTACTTTTTATAATCAGTCAACACGGCTGCGCGACTTATTGTCCAGAAAACATCATCTCTTTAAACGTTCTGCTATGTAATTTATATAGCTTGAGGTAGAGGTACCCATTGCCTAGCCCAGATCCACAGACATACATGCATATAACCGCATCACATTCAATATTATACTGTTAGTGGTATTCCCTTTTACCCTAAATATTCAAGGACAAATATTTTTCTTTCTGTATTTCAAGCCATGATAGCATTTAGTTCCGTACACTCGATTCACACGTATTGTAGCCTTACACGACCCTATATGTAATCTGCAAGAGTCTCAACTGTAAATGCTCTCTGCTCCTCATCAATTAATCTATTATTTAATCATTGTTTTTATCTATCCTTTCGAGCATTCGTTCCATTTATTCATATTTTGGATTTTTTTTCGATTGCTTTTGTCTTTTCATGTATATTTAAACGACTCGAAGAAAGAGGTCTCGGGTTAGCCCCCACGTAGCTAAACTGCATCAGTAGTTAGGTACACGTAATACTACGTGCGGATGAATAGCTACTTTAGATTTTTAATACACGAGTACGAGTACGTGTATTCGTATGTATAATAAAGATACCACTACGAAGCCTCAGCCTATACTAACAAGTGCACGTACTCATATGTCAACTTTAATCATGCTGGTACTTCCGAGCTTATATTACCTGTTTATGAATTAATTGTTTTCAATCGAGCGGATTAACCGGCGATGAATTATAATGAATAGATTTCATATAAGTACGTACAATAGGTTCACAATGCACTCGTACATGAGCATAAAAATATATACCTAGACCTATACGAATGAAGCTATACGAAGTGAATGAAAAGGCGTCGAGGAAACAATTTAAAGCGCGATATTCGACGCGATGAGATGTCAGATAAATGAAATAATGGAATTCTACGAAGATGATTGCGTAGGAAGGGAAAAGGGTTGATGGAGATGAGTTTGAAAAGCCTTTTTGTGAGTTTTTATTGTCAAAAATTTATAATTTACTAAATTTAATTGAGATAATTATCTTTACGTAATATTTTTTTCAAAAATTCAAATTTTCCTGAAAAATTAAAAGAAACAGAAGAAACTGTTACTTTGCAAAACTGTAACAATTATTTTAATAAGAATCGCAAATGTTTCAATTTTTTGAAAAACTGTATCAATCAGTTGATCAAGCATTTTGTCACTGTTTGAAAAAGAAAACATAATTGAGGACCAGATAGAAACATTTTTCGCCAAATATTCATCATTTTGACTTGTGGTTGACAACAATAGTGCAATTTGTATCAAAGATCAAACAAAATCTCAACAGCCAAATAAAATTTTGATCAAATCACATTATACTGATTGGGACTCTTTTTCCAATACGTGCAAATCACAGCTCAAAAATTATTTCTATCATTCGATGAAAAAATTAACTCTTAATATTAGACCCATTGCAATGAAAATCACTTTCTATCACTACAAAAACTACAAACCTCTCTCTCTCTCCTCTACAAATACCTGGCCTAATAAACCCCAAACAACCCAAAATCCATTCTTAAACACACGATAAATAAGTATAAAACCGTTATCACAAATACACCTTACACGAGACCATCAAACACTGTCGTATTAACTCCTCATCCTGGGTTTACTTTCGAATATTCTCACATTTTGAGAAAAAAAAGTATAGAAAAGAAAAGATTCAACACCTGTAATCGATATACCTGCGATAGGGCAATATTCAAATGTCGAACAGTTATACCAACTTATTGGTCGACAAACAAATAAAAATAGAAACTCGGCTCCGCACGTCCGTCCACACCCCAGGCCCAGTTCCACACCCAATAAAATCAAACAAAACCTACATTCTTCGTAACGTTTTTATTTCACTTAATTGAACAAAAATCGTATACGTACAGGTCATAAAAAAAATCTCCACTACGACCCGTGAGCTAGTGTATAGTAAAGTACCCATTCACATACGAGTATACATCGAGGACACGACAGAAGGAAAAAAAGAAATCATCCTTCTTTTGTAATCTAGCACATAATTGACAAAACCTTGGCAGCAGCAAAAAATACCACCGAATAGGAGCGAAGTGGAGAAAAAAAAGAGAGAACGTGGAGACAGAAGACTATACATTCGTACAACGGATGAACATTTCTAAGAAATAACTGCGAAACCAAGGCAAGAGTCGTCACCTAGTTGAATAGATCGAGTGTTGACTCAAAATGACACTAGTTTTGTTACAAGAATTTCTACAATAGTGCAGTTCTTTATATAGTAGAATACAGGGTGTCTCATTTTTGATAGGGAAGAAAGCAGACGATGGTGGTACTTGCTGAGGACAACTGTATAATCTATTTTCAAATTTGAAGGTCTACAAACTTCAAATTTTGGAAATCAATTTATTTGAGACTTGTTTTGCCTTATTGGATGAGAAGCTTTGCCAATTTGTAGAGCTCAGAAAGACAAACAAAATTACTTGTTGAAAAAAATACAAGGGATGAAAATTGTTGAGCTTGAAATTTCCTTTCTCCTAAAATTTTCTAGTTTTTTTCTAGGAGGCTTGGTTTTTGAGATTTTTGTAATCAAAATAAATTTTTCATTTCCAAAATTATGGACCTTCTTAATGAGCCACCCTGTACATGTTGTAGCACCTTCAATTTTTGGATTAGGCCATACGAACACATAAGCAATTTGGTTCGTTTTCCTGAGCTCCACAACTTGGCAAAGTTTTTCATCCGCGATGGCAAAAAAATGAACAAATAACAGTTTCCACGCTTTGAAGTATTGTAGCCCCTTCAATTTTTAAAACAGACTGAATATGCACATGAAACATTTTGTTGCTCGCAGCAAGTACTATCACCAGCTGCCTTTCCAATCGAAAATGGGACACCCTGATCAAAGCACATATAAGCTAAGGTGAAGATGGAGATGAAAACCGAGGCAAAAAATTACCACGATCGAGACCTTACTTGCTCATGTTTTCTGACTTGGCAAAAGTACCCATCACAGGCTGGCTCCTCACCTCCTCAGCTTTATACCTCGATCTTTATACTCCATATTAATATATTCATCATCGTATCACGATAATTAACACAGCATCGTCGTCCAATATCCTTCCATACCCATGGCCATCTCGCGAGAGAAAGTACCCACGCACGATGTTGAATTACAAAATACGAAAATTTATGCCATATTCGACGTCTACGAAATCAATTATTCCGCCACAAGATGGAAGCATATGTCTATACTCGGTACCCCAAGAAAGCTACAGGTATCAATGAGTAACAACAAAATATTCAAGAGTAAGTACAAGTATCTCGTATGTAAGTTTATGGATAAGTATGCAGCACGATTATGATGAAAACTATCCTAGGTATAGACGTAAATAAAAAGGCGTCGAACATCACGCTCGCGTTCGTAATATTAAACCGCATTTCTTCGTCGCCCCCTCCCCCTCTCCCCTTCGTCGGCCAGTTGTGTATGTTTGTAATACTCGCGGTACGTAGCATAAGTTGTATGTAGAAGAGGCAGAGACCGAACGAAATAATTATTTTAGAAAAACCATCTCTCGTATAAAAAGTCCTGACAGCAGAAAAACGAAATGGCCGACGTCGTGAAATTATTTTTAGTCGAGGAACGAGCTGCGCCGCGTGTTTTTATCGAACACATTTGTACGTAATACTTATACTATATGAAGACGAATATACCGAACAAGTTCACGTGTAAATGTATACACAGTATTGTTGAATTGTACTTAAATGAACCCATCATTTCTGAAGGGAAAAGAGAGACGAAATAATAAGATACCTATAAAGAGAATAATATAAGACTTGGCTCAATTTTAGCCTCCGACTATTACGCATTTCTCTATGATATCTTCTTCATTAAAAAATTTTCTCCTAATTAAACTATAAACATCATTGTAGGAGATAATACGATGGATAAGTAAATAGATAATATTGTTTATAGCTTCCTTAGTCGTTTTAATTACTTCTTCCTTATACGAAGACACAGCAGATAAAGGAGAAATCTTAACACAAAATCGACTATAAACATGTGTTTTGAATGGTAATCCAATACGCCATAGAAGCCCCGACCAACCGACAACAAAAATGCCATTATTCGACCCTTATACGTATGTACGTCTATCGTTTCGTATACACGAATACGAGATTCACCATTTACCAGTGTTCTATTATGACCGAGGGAATTTTTCACACTTAGCCTAAAATCCGACCATCCTCCTTTTAGGCTGCAGCCGTAACATATCAGTTAAATAGATTGTTTACAAACCGCATAGCAGTGGAAAAAAATAACCGTGAAAAGGATAATCAGTGTGTAAGTCGCGAGCTGTTTAGATATTTATTCGAATTGTGAGTACAGTTATCATGTTGATGTGTAAGGTACCCCTTGGAGGGGTTGTTTTGCACGTGTATGCGGTCTCGTGCGTTCATTTTCCTATGTGTATCGAATATCGACCTAGAAGTTCACACTTAACGGGATCATCATTAAGGGAGAGATGTTTACTAGAGGTTTTAAATCACCGAGAAAAAATCCATCGTCGAGATGGGGTATGTTTTTTGTATGTTTTGAAATGTGAATTTGACTTGGTTGAAGATTTTTTAGAAAATAGTTACAGAATGAGGAAACATAGGTATCAAGATGAAATAAAAAAGTAGCTATTTTACATACAAGGCGATATTTGATGGTTTTAAAAATGAAAAAAATCACTTTGACTGTAAAAATCTCGAAGAGTAAGCCTCCCAGAAAAAAACTAATAGCACTTAGGAGAGAGAGAATTTTAAGCTCTACAATTTTTATTCCTTGCATTTTTTTCGTATCAGCCTTAGTTTGGCCAGAAAATCCATGTTTATGGGAAACATACAAAGTCGATGGTTTTGAAAGTGAAGAAAAACTGAGATTTTTTCAGTCAAAGTGATTTTTTATTTCATTTTCAAAACCATCGACGTTTTAAATGGATCACCCTAGGTAGATGAAAGAACCGTTTGAACTCGCTGATTGATTCGAATTTGATCAAAATGAATGAAAAATTCATTTAGGAAAGGAAAAGAGAAAATTTGAAATTTCCACAAAAATACAGGTAATTATTTTCATCTTAGACGAATTTTTCGAATTTTTTAATAGTTAGTCTACTTAATATATTCATATTGGAAAAAATTTTCAATTCAATTAATTTACCCACATTAGAATCAGAAGCATCACTGGAATGTAAAAATTAGGGATGCACAAAGAAGACCGAGGTTTTTTGGAGGGAAAATGATTTCGAGTGATTTTTAGGCCACCCCTTAACGCGATCACTGGGCACAAGAATATAATTTTCAAGTTCAAAATACGATATAATTTGTAGTAATTAATTTCATCAAGTAGCCAAATTTTGCAACTTTTGGAGTGGCTAGGCCTTTTTTCTACCCCTCAAAATAGTACTCAAAGCCATATTTCGAATCGATTCTGAGCTCGCAAGTCATTTGCTAGTTTCTTTTACAAGCAGATTGGACACAGATCTATGTAGATCCAATTTATTCGTGTTACTGCGGCAACTAACCATCAAATTAACCAAATATTATTTCTCCAATTTATAAGTCTTGAAATTCACTTGAAAACTTCAGAGTGATTGGGCATCAGTTTTGATAAATTTGAAGAAACGAAATTAGCAAGTTTTTATGATTAAATTTTCAATATTCCAGCTTCAAAAATTTCTAAAATGTTTACAATTCCAAAAAAAGTCAAAATTCTGCATGCTTGAAAAATTTTCACAAACAAACGACCATTCCGAATAAATTCTTGGAGAGAGGAGGGTGGTATTGGTACCATTTTTAATCAATTTGAAGAATCGAAATTTGGAGTTTTCAATGATTCAATTTTCAATATTACAACTCTAAAAAATCGTGAAAATATGTCGAATTTTGCACTCTAAAAATGGAAATTGATATTGACTATTTTCATAAAACAATTTTTTTCAATCTATTTAATTTTTTCTAATTTTTACGAATTCACTTTGAGTACCGTGAGGGGGAAGAGGGAGCATCAAAACGACAAAAACTAACCGTCTCCATTTTTATTCACATCATACCATTTTTTCAAGAGAAAACACACTTTACCGAAAAAAATACATTCTCAACTTCATAGAAACCTCTTCTTCCCTTCCTTCAACCATATCAAGATTTTTCAAAATCCCATTCAATCCATCTTGACCACAATAACGACGACAACAACAACGGAAACCATACCCCAAAACCTTATCGAACTTCCTTAATTAAAAATTTCTCTCGAAACTACCTGTGCTTCGTATGTGCTGGGCCGTACCGCGCATACCATTAAATATCTCAACCATCCAATAAAAATCGACCGAAAACTACCTGTTCGACATCAACACCTATCCACCGTGAACACGCTATACGCACAATTACGTGACCTCACCACACTCGCAGCCTCACCAAAATACGACTATAATGCTATGGTACGTAAAAATTCAAATAAGCAACCACCTCGTACTTCTTACACCTATACTCGTACATATACGAACGTATACATAAATGAGAATAGATTTTTAAACACTTGAATTCGTCACCTGTAATCAATATTAATTACTTGACAGTGTTTTAAAATCATACATAGACAATCGTACATCGAAGCTCGTTTGCATTGTTTACCAATTCACAATCATCGTGTTTTCAATTTCCACATAGACACAGGCATCTTAATGTAAGTTACTTGGATACTTTATCACTGTATCACTAAATATAACACATTGTAGAAGAAGGGAAAAAAAACGAAAAAAATGAGTGTTAATTATGTTAAATAGACAAATGTGCAGTAGGTATTCTTTTCTACTATTCCATTATCATCTTCAAAGTAACTTAATTGTCTGATTGTGAGATATTCTAGAGAAGCTCGCGATAATTGATGCGTAACCAGGTGACAAAAAATTTATGCAGATGATTCGATAATTTTCGAAACACAAACACCTTGAAAAAATTATTACGAAAATTATGTCAGTATTAATATTCAATACGTATTCGAAAATTAAACTAAAAATCCAAACATCCTATTGTCATCGTGGGGAACGAAACTAGAAAAAGGTGTAGGCATGTCTTCCTACGCAAATTATCTTCAAAAAATTGGAAAATTTCTGGAAAATTCAAGCATTCGAAAATTTTTGAAAAAATTGTAAAAATTTCCAAGCTAATCAGAAAGTTTTCGTACTATTCGGGAAATTTTCAAAAAATTCGTCAAGTCGAAAATTTTTCGAAAAATTAACACCGGAATCTAATTAGGTTTTTTCTTGGAGGAAAAATCGTTCAATCATGAATATATTTTGGGGCTTCAATTTAAAAATTATAGACTTAGTTTCGTGGAATATTCCAACAAAAAGTCAGATAAATCAGATACGAATTTGAAAGTAAATGAGGTGATAAGTGATTACATCAGATAAACTTTCATTTTTGGTAGCCAATTTTAATCTCATTTTTTTGCATTGGCCGTCAGCCCAAAAACATACCTAAATAGATAATTAAATTTTTGGAAGTTCTAGGCATATTATCTTATGATTAATATTTGTAAATTACACGTAGGTATTTCTAAATATTTTTCAAAATTTTTGCTTTTTCTTATTCATTCATTTTTCCGGAAAATATCTATTTTTAATCAAATAAAAAGGCAATTGTGAGCTGCTAAGCTTGAGCGAGAGCATCGATTCCAATATACAACAAACTGCTAACCAAACTTTACATTCAAAACTTGAAATTCATAAGAAAAAATTTCATTCTTCATAAAGCAATGAATTTTGCTAAAAAAAAATTCCCTAAAAGGAAATCTCTCAATTTTAGCATCGAAAACTCTAATGCAGCAAATGCGTTGGAAAAACTGATTTTCTAACTATCAATTTTATATTAAGACTTCAACAATAATAAAATTTTCACTATTTAAAGCGAAATTTACATGTATTCTGGAAAGAAGGAGGCTGTATCATCGCGAATATCTGA
Source organism: Pseudococcus longispinus (assembly GCA_900064475.1). Lineage (NCBI taxonomy): Eukaryota > Metazoa > Arthropoda > Insecta > Hemiptera > Pseudococcidae > Pseudococcus > Pseudococcus longispinus. The sequence continues at coordinate 20,088 of FIZU01043213.1, read as the reverse complement.
AGAACCAGTTCACAAAAATGAAATCAGTATAAAATAATCTTTTTTGTGAGTTCTTTTGAATACTATAAAAAAAGTTATGTGTAATTTTCACGTAACTGCTATATTCAAGGCGTTACATGCATTTGAAAATTTTAATTATGAATAACTCGAGAACCGGTTCATCGATTTTTCTCAAATCCAATAGGCTTCTATTCCCAGTAGCACTTGATCTTTTATAAAAATTTCAGCTCATTCGGTCAATTATTACGAGGCCGATCGTCTGGGCAAAAATTTAGGTAAAACTGCAGGTCAATTTTAATAGCTGATTTTTCGATACTCGAAAATCAGCTAAAAAATTCGTACATTTTGACGACTGAAAATACATCTTTTTAAATTTTTGCTCTCATGTCCAACAAAAAAGTCATGAAATTCCATTTGTAATAAATCACTACCATAAAATTTCAAACAAATCAGGAGGACTGAACAAAAAAAAAAAAAATGGTTAGATTCACCACTATAATATTAGCCTTCTCCCAAAACAACGAAATGGAAAATAAATTTTGCATTTTTTGACAATTTCATTCATCAAACTTCTCATTTCATTTCCTCCTTCTCCCTTCAATCACCATATTTGGGAATCAGTTGTTCATAAATCAAGATAATTTATAACACTTGGATGATGATTATTAACTCTAGCTGTACGATGGCAATGTTTATCTATGAATCACCTCCTGTTTGCGGTTAATATACTCTTATCAGTAAACCCCTGCACATAAAACGAACCTCCACGTACAAAATTCACTCCTCGGTACAATATTTGAGGAAATACTACACACACTTCTCCTCGTGAATCAATAAAAAAGCCACCTCAATTGCATACGACCTCGATTCACATACAAAATCGTTAATAGGAAACACCTTTTTATTATTATCATGGCAATTAAAAAATTAAAATTCGCATCGTACGCCGAAGTAAAAAATTATTCGTTTCCGAGAAAAGAACCTATTTAACTGGATATCTTTCATTTGACTAATAGTCCATTATAATGCAATCTGACGCGAGTTTCGTATTAAAAGAACTACATACGAGTATACTTTCAACTCGTTCGTACTTATTATAATCTTTAATATAAAATGGACATTCGTTTGGCGGAAATTCGAGCGAGCGAAAAGAACATACTCTTATGGTACTTATCTCTTGTAGTTGGAACAATACTAGAATTATTAAGCTTTTCATAACTCGCCGAGAAACGTTAATCCTATTAATGGTCATATGATTTTTTTCCCTTTTATCTACTTCAATATTCGGCTGCGGCATTCTAGAAAGAAGACTCCTCGGTCTTGAAGACCTTTAAAATAGGCAGCTACCGTGCGTAGGTCGGTAAATACATCCAAGCGATGCATTATTCTGGTAAAATTCACTTCAGCGTGGTATTCGGGCGTTTTTACGAATTAGTATAGGTAAATTTGTCAAAAAAAACTCATACGTTGGACATGATTGCTTACACCGAGATCCAAACATGCGTAAAATTTTCGAAACAACAAAAGCCCACGAGGCTGCGCAGGTATCTAACCTTTTAGGAATTTTTTTTTCTCCTCTTGGAAGTAAAACTATCTGCGTATAAGCATCGAATGTCCTTCGAAAGATCGATCTATAGTAATCCTACAACAATGGAGCAAAGGTCCAAACAAAAGTCTCCACAATGGTGAGGCCATGTTAGCGAAAATCATTACATCTCTTGTTGACGTGAAACTAATCATTTGTTCCACGTACCAATACAAAAACTGGTTCTACCTTTTTTCTCTCTCTTTCTCCTTGCATTGCTTATAATGGGCCAGCCTTTAACAATACCATCACAAAAGAGTCTGTAAAACACAGTACACATAATTTTTCTGGTGTCCGAAACTTCTATATGGTGTGTTGTGTATATGTCCAGACATCTTATTTAAGGATTAACGATGCGTTTTTGCTGGCTACATTAGAGAAATTTCGACAAGCGAATTGTCATTGTAGAAGAGTAAGGAGTGAAAAAAAACCTATACAATTCGATGATCATAAAGTTCATCGATATACAGTACGTATATGCTGAATATAAGGATACAGTGGAGAAAAAGAAGAAGGGCAAAGACGATGGGATGCTTTTCGAAGTGACGTATTCTAAAGGCTGAATTTTGGCAAAAGGCAATTGTGCTGTCTGGTCGAAGCAGAAGACTGACTCCGGTTGATGGAGATTTATTATAGGCGTTGTGTTATAATATGTTCGAATTGGGTGCCTACTGTCTGCTTCTTCTACGTAGGGAGCTTCATTCGTCATTGAAAGGCGAGATAATTATTTTAACGTGAAAACTGAAATGCAGATTGGTGTATTTTTAACCCAGGCGACGATTGGAGTTGAATAGTTGTAAATTATACATATACAAAAATATACTTCGTTGAATTGAACCTACACTTCGAGTTATGGCGTAAAAAGAATTCGAATTCTTCGAGCTTTTCAGTAGGTTCGAAAATTTTTAATTCAAATAATTGTCGATTGTAATTATTGGAAAAAGTGCTGAGGAAAATTGTTGCTCATAAAATTTTCTAGAATAATAATTATTTAAGATTTTTTGAGAAGAACTTGTCTTTTGAAATTATTTTTATAATCAATACTTTCATTTTGGAGTTTTTTTTGGCGTTCAATACAATTTTTGGGCAAAATGGTAACAGGCAAATTTTTTGCTCGTAAAATTCTCTGCAAAAATGGTCATAATAATTTTACAAAAAAATAATCACCATCACGCTTAAATTTTTAAAAATCCATAAAATTATTGAAAATTCAAAATTTAGGAGTAATAGTGATTTTGCATTTTCAAGTATAATAGTTCAACACGTAAAACTCGTTAATAAGAAAACCGATTACTTCAAAGATAACGTCGAAGGACAAATTTTATTCAAAAAAATCATGATGGAAAATTTTTTCTTTTCAAATTCCTTGGAAAATTACATCATTGACTAGTTGAATGTAAAAATTTCAGCATAAGGGTTCATCATCAACTACATTTTGAACCCATCTATCGGTCCTTTTGAGCTGGCTGTGAAATCTACCCATTTTGATATTCCTAAAAAACACCCTCTTTCGGAAAAAATTTTAATTTTGTGGTTTAAAATGACCTAACTACTTCAGCTTGCAGTTTATTAAATAAATAATTCAAAAACAACGATTTCCATGTGTATCGTACAATCATAAAATTACGTACTTGAACAGAAATTATCAAAAAATACTCATTAATTGACCATAAAATTCAAAAAATACGAATTGATGAAACACCATCCGCATACAAAGTAATAGATATATTTATCAAATCAATCCAAAATTAACTTGAGATCCATTTCCAAAGTGTATTAGATAATTTAAATTTAATTGAAATAAGTAAATTGGCCTAAAAAAATAAGTTTCAATTGGAATACTATGCCTTTTTGAATTTTTTTTCATAATCTTATAAGTTAATGAAAACTGTTTTTTTTGGACCTTTTTTTGATTATTCAGTCAGAAAATTGTAATATTTTTCAAAAATGAATGCAACTCAGAAATTTTTAATTAACAACTAAGTAATTAATTAAAATTTGTATTGTAGACTTGGCATTTACAAAGGGAAAAATATTATCAACACTTTACACTTCAAGAACTGTCCAGTTGGTCCCTGAAAATTATTCAATTGAATTTAGATAAATTGAAATTTTAAACTCGATTTTATTTTCTAATTTTAAGTAATGTCTGAAATTTCAAAATTTCCCAAATCAGTAAAATTTTTACATGAAATACGAAAAATTTGAGTTTAGCTGATAATTAAACATTTGCCACAAAATGTGATTAAATCGATTACACGAAGTCCTTTCAAAGCCATTTTAAAATAAACATTTGAATGAAAATTTATCATTTACAAGGAAATGCGATTAATTCGACTACATGGGCCTATAAAATACACACCAATTACATCTTTGGCAAATTAGGGCTTATTCTGAAGCATTCAAAAGTCATTCAAAAATACAGATTTCAGCTAAAAATTGATCATTTACCTATTAGAAAATTAGACTAAATTAGCTACACAGACCAAAAATGCGGATTTTCAGCTAAATAATTAAAGTCTGCAATGAAGCCATTTCAAGTCAATTAAAAATTTATAAAAATGTAATATTTACATTCCAGATCAATTTGAATTTTACTTTGGAGTTTATCTTACAAAATATCTTAAAATAGTTGGTATTCTAAATCAATTTTGAAGGGTTTGAATTTTAGCTAAAATTTCAGAATAGGTATCTCAAAATATTTCAAGAAGATTGGAATTTTAGCTTTAATAAAATTCTCTATTGATAACAGATCAAAGCTGACTGTTTCAAAGTGGAGTAAGTTCCTTACCTTGATAGTGACGGACGAAAAATTTTCACCCCTACCTTGCTCTCAACACAAGAATCAAAGATGGAAGTTTCGAGAGAATGATTGCTAAGGTGTAAAATTTTTTCAAAAATTGCTGTAGAGCCAAATCGTACAGATATTTTATACATTTCTGTTCGAAAAATGCAGCGAATAAAAATATTTTTCCTCAAAAATATTCACTAAATAATGTAGGAAGTAGAATTTAACAAAATTTTACCCATTCTTTCAAATACAATATTACCTACATCATTTTCCCGAAAATTGTTGTTGGAGGTTTGAAAAAACTTTGAAAGTAGATTTCCTGGGTGAATTTTCACTTTGAATCGAAAATCATCTAACAATCTCTTCATTTTGTTTTTTGAAAGTATGAAAATGTTTAATTTTGGTCATTTGAAGACCTAAAAAATCTGAATTACATACTCAAAATTTCAACTTTTTTTTTTCATAAATTGCAATTATAAAAAAATTGGAGGGGATGGAATTAACATTTTTTACTACATCTCTTTTTCAAGATTGATAGGTTAATTGTAATTTTTTTTCAATTACATAGCAAATTTCACACAGGAAAACAAAATTAGAAAATTTTTTATTTTATTTTATTTTCTGCGTGAAATTTCAATTTTTACTTTCGTCTTTTCTATACGATGCAATGAAAATTTTTTAATTTCATTCATTAGATCTCTCCTGGGTACAAAACGGTTAATCTCATATTACGAAATACTACCAATTGAAAAAATTTTAGTTATCATTAGGCCTGATTTGTTTTTAGCCGAATTTTTTTTTTCGTATTTTCAACACTTTATTGAAATCTAAAATATCGACCAACTTGGATAACTGGAAACTTATCAAATTGTACCTTTCCTCAATCCATTTCAAGTCTTATTATTTTCAAATCATTCAAAAATTCACCATAGGATTACATTTTTTCAAAAAATTCATTATTCATGGTCATGAGTCGAAAATCTTTCATTTCACATCTAATTCAAATTTTGAATCCAATTATGAACATTATGAGAAATTTTTTGTCCAAAAATGAGACATAATTTAGACTTGTTCTCTTTCGAAACATGAAAGTCGAAAATTTCAAGTAAAGATACCTACTATGGCCCAAAAACAATTACTCGATTTCAATTTTAAGACAATTCTTAGGTACCTATTTAAGGAATTTATTGGGGATAGAGTGGGCAACCGATTTGCAAAACTTCAAAATTTCAAATTTTGAAAAATAAATCTACCTATTGCAGTTACTATTAGACTTATTTTTTCAAACATCTTTATTTTTCATCTCATTCAAAAAATATCCTCTTCCACAATCTCCCACCGATTCCCTTATTGATCTACATTCCTTCCAAATGACCATCCCATACACATTCTCGCTGTCACGTCGACCAAAATCGTTTACAAAAAAACTAATCACAATACTCTATTGACAGCTGAACTGAGCAAACATTTGTTAAATCATTAATCAACCACAACACCAGTCTCCTTCCTGTTTCACTTAACTCGCCTGACCAAACGACAAGACGCCACATTAACCATTAAATAAAATCCATATTCTAATGCATTTCTCTTACCATACCTCACCTACCCATACACCTTATAAAATTCGCTCAAAAATTAAAACTCACCCGTGAGACACAGGAGGATGAAAAGCGCCACCGGTAGTCTGGCTAGGCGAAGTCCTCAGATTAGGAGTTTCCCAGACATACCGTCCATCATGGGTCCGCTGGTCAACCGGCAAAGGCGCATGAAACGATGCAAATGCCGACGGAAACTGCAACGGGAATCCGGCAGTGGGCGATGTAAAATGATACGCTTCTTTTTTTAACATAATTCCAACTGGTTCGAAATCACTTCAACATTTGTCATAACTCGAATACCAAGTACAATGAAAAAACTACACGCGCACCAATCATTAACCCATGCAAAATTACGAGTTCAATCGTCGACCAAGCAGGCTTTTTTCGTACAATTTCTTCCAAATATTAACCAGCACCAGCATCAAAACTCGACAGTATACGAATAACAAACGAATCACTGAGAACTCGAATAGATATTACATACGAGTAAAAATTATCTTATTCACAATACGAATCTGAGCACGGCGATACGATAACAATTAAAGAATTTTAGACGCCATTTTTCATCATGTTGGTGGCCCAGCCGCCGCTCTGCTTCTCGATTATTAATTGAAATGTCTCTATTATAATGATACGACGACTCGCGATCATCGGGAGTCTTTGGAAGCCTTTCGGCAATTCGCGTACATACAAATCGAATATGAAAAAATATCTTCACTTAGATAATAATGAACTAATTACAATCGAGCTCTCTCCGGCAGAGACATAAAAACAATCCCGAAAAAAAAATTCCAATCTCGAAACCAACAAATATACCAACAATTCGGTCACTAATAACTTCACGAAATTATTAATTAATCAATTCGAACAAAAAAATTGACATCGTACATCATCGAACGTTAATCTTATCGCGAGTACATTCGCGTACACACACGTCGAAAAAAAACTGCAAGACGGCGCGTTTAAAAAAGATAAATAAACAAAACTGCGGGCAACACGAGGACAGCTTATTACAATACAGAATAGATGATATTTTCAGACTTCTAATAACAAGCCCAAGCCACCACGACCTAAACACACGCAAAGACCAAACGCACTCTTCCGGTAAACTTAAACACTACAAGAGTAGAATCTGGTTGACAGCTAACAACTTATTCAACGATTCCCCTTCTCCTGTCCTTTCGGAATATTTCGGTGTTAAAAGATTCACTCTAACATTGGACCGCGGCCGCGTGGTAATCCGACTATTATCTATCTTTACATAGGAAACATTGTGTACTCTGAGCTCGGATGCTGGCGACGACATCCAATTCCCTATGCACCGATCACGATTATCATATTAGAGGGGCGGAGTCTGTAACCTTGCGATTAAGACATTTCGAGGGGGTTAACTACCCTTTTTTTTTCGGACTCGGGATAAATTTCCCATCTTAATATGACGTATGACACACGCACGTAGGTAATTTGCTAGATCGAGGGCAGGGGCCAGCATCAGAAGCCATGTTTCAAAAAGCATTCACATCGTAAAGTAAAAAGTGTCGATTGAGATGATTTACCAAAGTGTTGATTTCATTATGGAATGTTACAGAAAATATGTATAATATTAAAAAATATCCCAAATCTAAAATTATACCTCGTAATATTCCGAAATTTCCTAGATTCTACTTATGTACCTTTCATCTTCTATCGTCTCTGAGGAATATTTTTTGGCACATCTCTGTTGCTTTAATTGGCGCTAATTTTTTTCTCCTATTCGCTTGTGTGATTAAGCAGATGGCGATGTGTTGCGTGTTTTTTTCATTACGATTATTTAATTGTATGATGTTTGGAAGTCGTCGCCGTATCGTGGAAAAAATGGAAGGAAAATCTCGTGTATTTCTTATCCTCGTACAGCACGGTACCTACAATAAAATGATGTAGATACCGCAACAAATTACCAAGGTGACTAAATTGTACTTTTCCGGCCACGTTCATCTGCCATCTATGTAAATATTTACCAAGATCATCGCCAACTATGTTATATTTTCACTCGAACGTTTCAACATATTCCTAGTCTTATATGTGTATTGATAAGTAAACATTTTTTCGAGAAATGTTACCGTATGGTATAAGTAAAATACCCACGTAAAAAAAAGAAAGAAGGAATAAGCCGAAACCGACCAATAAATAAAATATATGAAAGAATTTTTTTTAATGCGCGAAATATTTATCTTTCGGGTCGTCTGCGTGCGATCATGATTTGTTGGAACAGTCTTTTATGTGATGTGCCTGTGCGTTATGGTTTGGGAAACCGAAACCGTACGATGGTGAGAAATTGGAAAAAGTAACAATAATACGCAGTATGCCGCATTTGCTTGATTATGTTATCGAAAATAGAATACTAGTTCAATTTTTATCAAACCCTTGCAATGTAGGCACTTGACTTTTTGTAGCGTACCAGTTCAAGTAATAATTTTGTTATCGAAACGGAAATCAATTCGTTATTCCTAATCTATTCTGCTCAGTCAATGTTATCAGAACAACAAATATATATAAAAAGGAAACGTTCAACAAAGTAGTGATTTTTTTCTTCAAAAAATGCAATATTCACGAATTTATTTAGTCTCTTCTATGTTTTGTTTTGTTTTTTCTTTTTAAAATTCGCTTACCTACATTTACGAGTTTTACCTAATGAGTCATTCCAGGTCAATTCGAGATAAAAATGCAGTCACCGTCTACGATTCTGTTCAAATTTTTTTCCTGAGATCCTCCCGCAAGGTAAGTAAGAGAATTCCCCTTATTTTACCCCCACCTCTCACGGTCAAAAGTAATGACAAAACCATGCATAAAACATATTGAAAATTCAAAGTTGAAACATTTTTCAAAAAACTCAATTTCCAAACAGTTGCCACTTCTTTGAGCTACTATACTTGAAAATTTGTAAAAATTCAAGGCGATGACGGTGGAAATGAAAAACCAAGTCGATACTTGAGATCAGCGACCCTGAAAACCTAACAAATCATATGCGATACGATTTTTTCTTTTTCTTCAAATTAGGGAGCGTAGGATGGGAAACTGAGAGGGGGTCGGATTGAACAAATAAGTTGATATTTGTGATTAGCACCATCAAAAACGTAACCAACGATACGTCACACGGCTTGAAATTTTTTTTTGAAATTTGACCAAAATTTTGGGGTTTTTGAACCCGTTTAGGACATTGAAATTCCACGATGAAACATTGTTAATCGTAAGTAGCATAGAAAAATGTATCGGGTTGAATTGTTACGAATTTTCAAATGGTAGTTCGAGGAAGTAACAAATTTTTGAAAATTGAGCTTTTTGAAAAAGTTTCAACTTTGAACTTTCAAACTTTTGACACTCGCTCTTTAAAACTACGTAAACAAATTTACTCTAAGTCTAACGGATCTCAGTTTATGAGGCTGTAAAATTGGGGGTACCTCCGCACCAAATCGCCACTGAATGAAAACTTCAAGGCCCTATCTTCTAGCCCCCTGTGAGGTGGAGGGGTAAAATAATGGGAATAGGTAATTTTGACTTACTAACAGACAAATACATTTTATTGTTGAAAGAAAGGATTCCAATCGTGAATTTAAGGAGAAAAGAGCAAGGACTGAGGAGTCCATCTTGTTCAAAAGTTCATTAAAAAAACACAAAAAATAATAGGTACAGACATTTTCAATAAGATCCAGCGAAGAATCAAAGTTGAAGTATTTAGGGGGAAAAGAGGCAAAAAATTAAGAAATTTCCAACTCATAAGAAATTTTTTCCAACAAAAAATGCAAAATTTTTCAAACATTCTAAAAAAAACTTCATACAGGTATCTACCTTTCGCAATTTTTTTCACTCGGATGTAATTTTATCATTGAGAGGGGGGGGGGGGGTCAAAAAGTTGAAAAATATTCAAAAACCACAAAATTTATCCATTTTGTCAAAAGAATAAAATTTATTGAGCTCGAGCGAAGCAAGGACAAAAAAGTTTGAAAAAAAGACAATCAAAATAAAAGCTGATTTAAAATTTTTTCAACATTTCAGTCCTCAAGAAGGATTGCAAAATTGTTCATAATTTTTGAACTATAAGATATGAAAAATTACATTTTTATAGTTATGAGCTGAGACGAAGTGTTGGCCCCTGAATGCAATGCAAGGTTTTTATAATTCTTAAGCTTTAAGCTGAAAAAACTAATTCATTTTCTCATAATTCAAATTAAAAAAATATCAAGACGACAAAAAAATGTAATAAGCATATTTAATTTATGCTTTTAAAACCAATCTCTGAGTTTTAAAGTACTGTGAAAATAAATCATTCGTCTTCTTATCAAAATATTTTTCTTGGTAAAAATTTATTCCTTACGTTTTTTTTAATCTAAACAATTTTTTGCATCAATAGGGGGAGACGACTTTTGATGTACCTATTTATGCATTTTTTTAATAATAAATTTTCTTCTTCTTTTTGAGGAAAGAAAAATATTTTGGATGCATATAAAAAAAATTTTAACCGTCAACTGCAAACCCGAATTCGTCAAAAAAATTTCAAGTTTTTCTCACCTCAAAAATCAAAATGCAATTGTCGTTTTCTTTAATCCTTTTTATTACACCAAATTTTTCACGAATTTCAATTTTCACGATTTTCAGTTCGAAATTTTTCAAAATGAAAACCAATCATCAGAAAGAAAACTTGATGGAATAAAAATTTTATTGGTTTTTAGTTTAAAATTTTTTTTGACACAAATTTTAGATACACTTATTTATTTAAAATTGTGAGGGTAGGATGCTTGATCATTTCTGATGAAAGAAAGACATTATTTCAACAAAAACTCGTGAAATCAGAAATCAACGACAATTTTTTCTATGCATAATTTGTTTCTCAAAATTTCACATTTCAACAAAAAATCATTTGATTATTTTGAGAAGAGGTTATACCAATATTTCAAATTTTGGAGGAATAAAAATTTGCTGACGTGCTCGTAAATTTAAAGAAAGAAGTCACAGAAGTCATAAATTAAATGAAATCTTTCTTTTCATTGGCGTTCAAAATCTGACATTTTAAGGAGTCAATAAATCGTACTAACTAACGAAGCCTTTTACATTTTCCAACATTTCAGAGATCAAAGTCATGATGCTTCGTCAGCTTTTTTTGAAACGAAAATTTATTCTTCCTTTTTAATAATGATATTATATAACAAAACATCATTATTATGTCAGTGTTCAAAGGTCTTCAAATTTTGATAATTTTTTTAGGATTGACCTGATGACCACCCGCTTCTCATCCTAATACTCATCCAATTGATAATAATTGATCTTGATTAGTGACCAGAAATTCAGTTTGGAGTTGATTTCTGATAATCAATTTTTTCATAAATACCCATTAGGGAGGGGAGGGGTATCGGCTTTAGAACGAGTTAGAAAATATTTTTATAGCAAAACAAAATGACTGTCTTTTTTCAAAGATTATCATCTCTTTTTCTTTCATTTTTGCGATATTTTTAGTATTGCAATATCTACAGAAATAATATTTTTTCATTTTCACCTTGACTTTTTGACCATTAGTGAAATGTAGGTGTAATCAACATTCAACTACTCACCTCTTCTTGCACAGTTCTTCTATCCATTATCATTTTGAAGCAGAATTCGGTGGTCGACAAAATTGTAGTCAGCAAAATTGACCTGAAAAAATATATGAAAGTAAAAAACAAAATTCAAAACATTACGTAAGATACACAATTAATTTCTAATCAACCATAATTTTAATTAAAAATGCAAATTTTACACAACCAAATTTTTTTCCAATAAAAAAAATCTGCAACATATCACCTCATTTATCATTTCCAAACCCCCATACCAACCCGACTTCCAAAAAATAACCCAAAAGGTACATCTAGTTACCTACGCAAACCTCTCGATCAACATCCCAATCCCTATACAGAGTCATTCTAGATATCAGCAGGGGAAGGAGAAATCGAGAACCCGTAGGTACACTGCACGAGGATCAGGCCGACGAAATAAGATGTAATGATTCCCGTAGAAAAAGATAATCGGACTCGGTTTACGTATTGATTGGGCATGGGCAGGGTTGTAGTGTGAGTTTATAGGAAACGTGAAGAGGCGTGAAAGAATGAATTTTTAAATTACAGCTCTGAAAATAAAATAAAGACGTCGGGTTAATGATTATGTTATTATCGCTGTGTACATCTCATCACGATCTCATCAACCGTTCTCGAGCTACGTATACGTACGTTTTATTCCTTATAGGTTCCTTTCTTTTCCTTTCGTTTCGTTTCTTCTTTCAGTTATCTTAATATACGTATTCTCTTTCTTAAAAGTACTACTTTTTTCTCCTTCCATCGTTTCTATTCTAGGCTTTTTTTTATATACGAGTACGTATGTGTACGTGTGATTGTGTCGTATATAGGCCTACCATGTAGATATAGACCGCGTGCTTTATAACCCTTTTGCTGTACACACCCTATGTACCATAATAACTCGAAGAAATGTTTCCGGCACCGCGTACACTCGTAGATAAGTTAAACACCTGATACTTGGAATGTGTCTGGCTCTAGTAAGTATTTTTTTTTCACGCTCTCGTTAAAACATCTGCAAAACTAGGTGATGAAGTTGAAATTTAAGGGAAGAAAACCGGTTCGTTATTCAAAGGTTCTTTGGCGAAGAATATTTCAAAATAGGATGACTCTTTTGCTCCACGGTTAATATGGTTAATCACCTAATAAGATGTTCTACGCAGAAGGGTGTAGAGAGTTCAACAATATACTGAAAAATATAACAACACGAGCGATTATGTAATTACGAGGTATTAAAATACAAACTGGTTAATTCGTTTTAGTACCTATTTGAATAATGCAAAATGGTAAATACAGTTTGACAACCTTGAATTATTATTTTTTGATAAGGGTTGAAAAAGATGGTAGTATGTTTTGAAATATCGTAGGTAGATACCTATTGAAAAAATACGTACTTAATAACTCATGAAAAAATGAAAAAAAAAAAGGATTAAATTTGATTATGAAACTCTTGATCTTAAAAATCCGAAATGAAAAAATTAAGTAGAGAGAATGAAAGTTGCGAATAGGTTAATTTGATCATGGATCAAATATAATTGATTGATTACTGATTGATTAATGAACCGACCATTTCATCAAAATAAGAATATCGGGGGTATTGATTGATTAATTTGAATGAAATTAGTTGTAATTTGTTGAATCCGTTTACCAATTTAATGGATGATTAAAAATAATACCTACCAAATCGATTACACGGCTCAAATGTTGAACTATCTACTTAATCGATCGATCGATAGATCAATCAATGAAAAAATTTCAAATGGTCGAGGCTCTATCTTCTTTGATCGATTCAAGTCTGTTTGAATCTAGTATAGATATGCACAGAGTTGGATACTTTTTTTTTCGTATAAATTTAAACAATTATGAGCAAATCTTTCAACGTTTTCTTAAAATTGAGGAAGAAGTTGAAAAATTTTCTGGGATGATTTTTTTCAAGTAACAATATTCACATTTGAAGTATTTGAATAAAATTTTTTTTTTAAATTATTATATTTTCCATTATTGAGAGCTATATGAAAAAAAAATTGTTTAAGTAAATAAGTATGAAAAATTAAGTAAATACTTTTGAAATTCCCATATCGAGACCACCTCGACAAAAAAAAAAATGAAAAATGGTATTCTCAAAATTAAAAAAATGTGTTTTTTCTGATTTTTACAGCATTTTGAAAAATTACTCCTTGAAATTTTGAAGCATTTTTTCTTATATTTTACTCGTTTGTCACAAAGTTTATACAAAACTTGAATTATGAAAAAAAAATCTTGAGATATTGAACATTTTCTCTCAAATTTTGTGAAATTTTTACTCTTTTATAGCGAGGTTCCTACAATACTTCATGAGAAAATAATTTGTCTGATATTGAAGCATGTATTTCTTTTTCAAAGTTTGTTTCCAAACATTTGATTTGATTGGAACGCACAGAGACGAAACACAGAAGGGTAAAGAGGCCATCTCACACTCAAAATTTGTGAAAAATTCGAAAATTATTCAAAAATTTGTCGAATTTTGTTTAACATTGGTAGTGTTTGTTATTTCGAAGAGATTTTGTCATAAAATTTGAAAAATTGACTACATTTTGAAAATATATTGAACTATTTCTGAAAAATTTGTCCATTAATTGTATTTATAAAAAGGTAGTAATTTTGAAAGGAAAAACCAGACTTGAAAAATCGAAAAATTTATAACTTGGATGAAGTTTTGCTAAAAAGTTTTAAAATGAAGTATATAATTTGTCGACAGATCCCCCCACACTTATATTTTTGATGAAGTCCTCTACTTTGTTTTCAAAGAAACTTCAATTTTTGAACAGAGTATTTTAGGAAAACTCCAGGCCCAAATTTGTAGCTGTCCAAATTCATTTTTCGATTTTTGGTAAACTTTTGAAAATTTACTCGCGTGTTATACTTATTCATATTAAAAATATAAAATTTTTCACTAAAGATAGAATTAGGTAGGTACGTTAATTTCAAAACAAAATGCAAAAAATCTGATTCCCTAAGCATATCTACCCCAAGAATTCATATTTTTCCTTCTTCAGTCAATTCGGAGCTTCCGGCGAAAAATCGATTTTCTCCCTGGTTTTCTAAATTTTCAAAATTTATCCAAATGCCATCGATATTTTGATGAAATCAACTTGAGTAGCTGAAAATTTGCATTTTTGGATACTATTTCTACAATGAATCGACCTACCTGAACCCATATTGAGAATTTTCCAGTAATTCTGAAGCCTCCGACGGGAAACTGATTTTCTCCAGCTCATTGAAACACGAATATTTTCAGAATGTGCCGAAATCAAATAATCCATCATAACTCCGGAAAATTCCAATTGGAGTGATTTTTTGCTGCAAAAAACATTAATGATTTCAAAAATTGTCGAATTGGGACAAAATTCAATAAACGATCTGAAAATGCGATTCGTACAATAAATCTACCTCTCTCAATCCATATCATGGGGATTTTCAGTCATTCTGGAGCCTCAATCGAGAAATTAATGATCGAATTTTCTTTTTAAAGTACCAAAGGAAGTAGAAACTTGATTTTTAGCTGCTTTAGTTAATTTTTACGTTAATCACAATGGAGGCTTCAAAATGGCTGAAAATAGAGAAATTCCATTTCGGGAGATCGATAATACGTAAGACGATCTAATTTTCATCAATTTTGCAGGGAAAACACTTTTCCCCCAAAAATATCACATTTTTGTTGAAAAATACCATTATTAAATTTTTTGAATCGAGAAATCAATTTAGGCAGCTGAAGTTTATAGCATAGGATATGCTTTTGCGATGACCAACCCTGCAAAAACTGCCACGAAATTTTGTCAAGTTGACTTTTAGACATTTTGTCAGACTTTTTTGGACTTGGAAAATTTCAGAGATCGCGCTGACTTTCAGACATTTTGTCAGGCTATTTTAGATTTTCTGGATCTGAAAAATGATTCAGATTTCAAACGATTTTTTAGACTAGGAAAATTTCAGAAATTCTGAATTTTTTGATTTTGAAAAATTTTATGAAGTGGTCTGTTGACTTTTGAACTTGGAAAAATTTAGATTGTTTCAAAATCTGACTTTTAGACATTTCACGAGATATGATAACGTACCCGACCCTTTGAACTTTAGGTAAAGTCAGACATTATGTCAAACTGGAATGTGCACTTCAGTTGGACATAGCAGAAAGAGCAAAAGCATATCCTATGTTTTATACTTTCATGGGTGTTGGGTACTATGGAAATGGAAATGACCGGGGAAGTCCAGGGGGAGGGCTTTTTTAAACATACTCTATTCAAAAATCTTATATTTTTGTTCAAATCTGATGCAGACATCTCAATTATTTTCCTTTTTGGCACAATTCGAAGGAATTTTTTTCAAAAAATACAAACCAAAGTACACATTTCGATAACCCAGCCAAGCACAACCCATACCCATATGAATAAATAATACCACCAAACTCAACCCGCAAGAACGAACTCCAAGTACGCATCATTGCATCTCTTCTTACACAGTCCAACAAGTCGATGTACATGTATATCCATTATCCGGAATCGTGTATAATTTCGCCGAAAGGTTATATACTCGTACTCTCGTATACATACGTAAGATATCTCCGTATCCTATACACTACGATTTTGGAAACCACCGCACCGCACCTCCTCGTCACGCCTTGGCCACAGCCTTATTGTACCATCAGCGTGTTTAGTTTAGTATTACACGATCCGAATAACCTGTTATCTACGTCTGCGGCTATATTGCTGAGAATTTAACAACTTAATAAAACATTTTTAAACGATAAATTATTTCATCTATAGTACTCCACGTACCTAGTATATCGTATAAAGTATTTTTCTATCATCGTAGTATCGAATCGATATATGTAAAGTGTATACGAGGTACCTATATTTTTTTCCTATTCCATTCTCTCCTCTATGGGCGCTTTCGAACATAGCGTAGGCTGTTTTTTAATTTGGGAAAAAGATGTGCTACGATGCACCACGAATATGGCCAGTCGCGTTCATTTATACGTAAAAAATTTCAATCTGATATGCTGGCAACCGGAGAGAAAAAATTTTAATGAAACTTGGTCTTTCGCGGTATCATTAAAGAATATACCATTGACACTGCGACGAGTTATTTAACAATTTACATATGTATTCTTACGGAATTTTCGAGAAATTCTTGCAGCATAAAATACGCAAATACCTGCAATACCAATCAACTGATGAGTTAATTTGTTCAACGTTGGCAAATCTACGAGCTATCTTCGGATTTAGGTTCTCGAACGTTTAATTATACCCGATAAGACAAAATCTCCAAAAATTTCATCATGCTCGATCAAAATTGTATACTTCCTTATCCATTTACCTAATCTGAAAATGGCGGTTGAACCCAGACCCATGTTGCTAATTACTCCGAAACGTCAATATTTCAGACCCGTCAGAAAAGCTAATTGCTGCAGTTGATTGGGCGGACAGCGAAGCGTATTTGGTAACGCGTCGAGAAAATTACAACGGTTTTGGAAAGTTATCTGTGTATAAAGAGATCCCGAGCAGCCCAAGGACGCCTTCGACTTCGAGTTGGATGCACGAACCTTACAAATCTACGTAAGGCGAACGATTATTCCTTCGTGAAACCACGAATTATTAATGTCGGGTTAAATACGCGACCACCTCGTTGGCTCAGCTTCGTTAAAATTATACAATTTACTTTCGAGTCGTAATGTCTTAAGATGGGTACTTTGACAGCACGTGATTTTTAGGTCGAACTCGAGCCTGTTTGCAAACATTGAACTTGGTGAGTATTCTCTACAACGTGATTATGTGTGAACATCGCATCGTGGCTCGTCCTAGTCTAAATATTCCCCTCCGCTTCGGTCTTCGGTCCTACAGTCAGCGATATGGAAGTTGAAGGATGCTTCTGGATGGTGTTAAATTTTAATGTATTTTTTATTAGCCCATCTGTTTCCGTCATTTGAGGAAATTTGATACAAAGATGCTTGAATTTTACTACTGTTTAGATCGCGTTCGCAGGTATCAGCGTCGTAAATCTTACGACAATGTGGAGATCGTTGTTGCTCTATTCCAACGGTGTAGACTTCCTTCAACATTTTTTCGTACTAATCATACATCTTTAAGAGTAACGTTTCGAGTATCCATAATAGTGGCGCAATTAAATCTGTATTTTAGAACCCCCTTCTGCCCCTCGTAACCCTTTTTTTTAACACACGTTGCTTCTAATGTCGTAAAATTACGCAGCTACTTGATGCTCTCGACTCGTGTTGAGCTCGTATAGAGATACCGAGTATCGAAGTATCTGGGTTGTTTGAAAAAGTATCGTGGGATTTGTTTTAAGAACATTTCGGCCAAAGGTTTCTCAAAACTAATATTTTTGAGTATAAATAACTAAGTATTATGTTCGTTTGAGGTTTCCAAACATTTTTTTCAGATATTTAAAAACTGTTTCAATTTTGAGAAAATTTGTTCCAGATTTCCAGGTAAAACTTTCCGAAATTCTGAAAAAACAATTCAAAAACAATTCTGTATAAAATTAGGAGGAAAAACATTTTTTCAAATCAAAGTATTCTTGTCAGTCAAGTCGACACGAACTTAGCTGTTTAAAGTTTTAAATTTTCAGCATAAAAGCTTAAGGAGGGAATGGGGGCGTGGAAAAAGGCTGAGAAAAGCTGCAACGACTTTGGTAGTTCATCTGAAGTGCGTCGCTCTGGGTTGTTCAATTCGACATGTCTCCGAAAGGATGTTAGACCTTTGGTTTTCCAGTCAACTTGAACTCATTCGGTCTGCTAAGGTCTTAGAAGCATGCGAACGAAGGAAAGGGATACGTAGCGTGATAAGTCTAGAGAAGGCGAAAAAGCTTCGTGTCGAGTTATGTCGACTCGACCGACACGAGTCGACGCATCTCGAATGAACTTTACCAAAGTAGGTGTAGGTTTTCTAGCCTTTTTCCACGCCTCCGTACCCTCCTTGAGCGTGATGAAAAGTTTATTTCTATTAATTTTTCATCCACCACAATGATCACTTTGACTTTATCATATTTTTGTCCTGTAAAAAATAAAAACAATATTTTGCAGAAGATTTTTCAACTTTTTCCTCAATTTTAAGAAAACATGGGAAATGTATTTCATTTATTTCGCTAATTGAAAATGAAAATGAATACGAAAAGTGTAGCTCGCAATTCCTCAGCTGTACTTAAAATTCAACAATTTTCAAAATTAAAAAAAAAAGAAATTTAAATTTTTCAAATTTAAAATTCGATGTCCACGCATAAAAAATTCACGATGAAATAAGAAGGAAAAAATTTCTTGTTCAAGTATTTTGGAATTTTTCAACTCGAAATGCAATTTTATTCAGTTTTCCTGACAGTCTGGCTCAAAACGTAATTTTTTTTCAACCAGGACAATTTTTCTGATATTTTTTATAAGCAAAATCACTAAAAATACCCTAAACTGCAAAAAGGCTTCAACAGAAGGAGTGAAAGACACAAAATTTGGACTAATTTTACATGAATATCGATATATTACAATAATTACGATTTTCATAATGAAATTTGGAGTATGGGTAAGTACTGAAATTTGAGTCTTGACTAAAAATGGTCATTTTTATCCTTTTTCGTAAAAAGGTTAAAAAATTGTTAAAATCGAAGAAAATTGTCCAAAAATTGCCGGTTTAGCAAAAAAGAGTGAGTATCTTCAAAAAATTATTGAATTTTTTACGGCTTTTCAATCAAAAGCTCTATTTCAACAGAAGTTATAACCTCTTCCTTCGTGAAAATCAATTTTTATATTACATATCAAAGGAAGGAAAAAATCAAGAAACCCTTGATAAGTACCATGAATTTAAGTGCACGTCGTTGGTAACATCGAAGACTATCAGCCGCCTTTGAAATATCATTTGAAAAAAAAAAGTATACCAGCATTGGTAACATGACGGCAAATTGCCTCCGGCCGGGAATTGCGAAAAATTGAGGTCCGAAAATTTTCCATGCGGCTATCTGCCGCCCTGTTACCAATGAAGGGTAAAGAATTTATAAGTAGCTGATTCGTTGGTAATCATCAGAACTCAGAAGATGAATTTATTTCACAATTGTCCCAAACAAAGATTTTCCATCAATGAAATTAGGATTCATGAGGCATGTATTCCAAAAAAAAAATTGTTTGTCGACAATCGATAAAAAATACACATAAAAATGAGTAAAAATGTTAAAAATAATATTGGGGGGGATATGATTTTTTGAAAAAAAGCATTTCGCCTTTAAAAAATAATTTTTGAAATATTAAAACTACCATTTTTGGGGTAAGCATTATTTTTGGAAAAAACATTTTTTTGAAAAAAGTACAACGTTTAGTTAGGAAAAATTCATTATTTTTGGTTAAAGCATCAATTTTTAGAGAGAACATTATTTGAAAAAAAAAGTAATTTTTGGAAAAATCTATTATTTTTGGGAAAATTATTAAAATTTGAAAAAAAGTCACATTCATTTCCATACTACTCACGAAACTATAAAACATAGGATATGCTTTTGCTGATTGAAAAT
>FIZU01043198.1:0-10183 GCA_900064475.1 Pseudococcus longispinus | reverse complement strand
AAATTTGAAAATTTTATATAAATGGCTGGTATGGCTGCACTGATGTTAAATGTTGGCTCGTATGCGTGGGAACTTGCGATTATATATATAAAGAAATACAAAAATGCGAAAATCATACCAGGGGTCTTATTTGGTCATGAAACGTCGAGAAATTTTACTCCCGCACCCAGGTCCCGTTGTCGGGTCAAATTTAATAGCTGATTTTTCGATTCTCGAAAATCAGCTAAAAGGCATTAAAAAAATGAAATTTCATCATTTTTCCAAAATTTCAGTCCTCCAAGGAAGATCCGAACGAAGGTGGATCATCTTTTGTTTTTTGTTTTTTTTGGAAAATTGAAGGAAGGATAGAAAAAAAGTTGTAGGGTGACATCAAAATACCATTAAAAATCTGACTTGAACCCCCTCCCGCCCTTCCCTGAATGAGATTCAAAATTTTCAAATTTTCAAAAATTAAAAAAAAGCAATTTTGAAGTTTTTTAAAAAAAATTTTTGGGTTTGGAAACTTGGAGGGAGGTCTCATTATTATTTCCTTTTCCAGTAATTTTTTCCAAACATTTCGACCTGCGTCAAGTTTTTGAGGTCCCTGAATCCATTTTTGGGGTCATTTTGACCCTTATACCCGAAAATATGTCCCCCTGGAAATCCTGATATTGGCTTTTTCATTGAAACCAAAAATTTTGTAATTATTTCTACAAAAAAACAAATTAGACCGAACGACAAAAATCATCAAAAATTTCGTAATTTCTATTCGCAAAAAAATCGTCAATTAAACCATCCTATTTTCTTATTTCCATCCAACTCGCTCGAATTCCGAACCCATCTCAGTCGGAGAATTTCGCCGGCAAAAAATCATCTCGTAAGGCTATTTCCCTATTTTAAATCAAGTCGAAAACGTTTATTTAAAAAGTGACGCGACGGGTACGGCGTACTAAAAAGGTAACTTGATTATTGTCTAACGCTTAATGATATCATTTTCTTCGCTGTTGTAGACCTGCTTCTCGTGCAGCTTAGAAATGATGCGGCGAACAAGAATTGTCGTTTTAAAGACATCATTACTATAGCGACCTTTACAAAAGGCGAACATTTATTAATTTAATTCATCGTTATAGCAATGCTACGCTGTGTATATTAATTTGTAGGTACTTGTTGCCTCGTTCGGTGCAGTTTATAGGTACCTACCATTTTTGCGGACGTAGAAAAATCACGTCTTTGTTGTAGGTACCTTACGTTCGACTAGAAGAATACCCCTTTTATTTCATTCAATTAGCGATAAAATAATAACAAGGGGGATATTTTGTTTTTGGGCGTAACTATGTGTAGGTATTCGATTTGGTTGGAAATGGTAGCTGGTAATATACGTTAAGGTAGTCAACATTAAGAGATTTACGCTCCTCCTTATTCGTGTTTATAAGTTGCCTCGGTGTTGTTACGCCGACAACTTGGTAATCACTGTCTAATTAAATTATACTCTGTTAACGAATAGCCTATTAAGAGTCTTTATTATGAGGAAATGTTTCAAGTCTACGTATATCCAGGTATATACCTTAGACCTATCTAACGATTTCTACGTATTGTTGAAAGTTTTCCGAATTTAAAACCTGCTGGAAGATCAATTTTTGATGAAAAAATTAACCTTACGACGAATTTATTTGTAACTGAACGAAACTGAAAGATACGTAGATTGGAAATAATCTCTGTATGAGGTTAAACTTGCTGTATGCTTATAACTTGTACATTGAGTATAAGATTAGGTACCTTTTGTTAATTCAAACTACGAGGTAGGTTTGTTGTATGACTCGCGTGTTCGATTCGATATAAATACAGAAAATACGAAGAGAGAGAGAGTATATGAACATGAACATACGTACTATGTATTAGATTGAAGGAGCGCAATAACGTGTTTGAAATTATATAAATTCCCGTGCGTAACATTCTGATTCAATCATCTATTCAACAAAAGAATGAATGATGAAGACATTTGTTAGCTTTGTACGTGATTTCGGTAACAATATTGATATCTTGCGTTCGGTGGACTGTCTTTTGTCCGAAACCAACTAAACGACTTTATCTTATTCAAGTATACCATCTATCTGTACTGTAGGGTTTTTCAATCTGGATGAAATTCCATGTAAGGCCACGCGTGATAAAATTTTTCACTGCGAGCTGATTCGTCTTCTGTTAAGGATCAATTACAGAATGAATCCGACGTCGCGTCGTTTTAATCTGTGCGACATATTTGATATAGCTGAGATGGGTATTTTATACGTACAGCTATACATACACGTATGTAGGTAACTCGAGTCTCGAGTGCAGTGTAATATACTTTCGGAGCATTTTCACGTCTGCATGTATACGTATAAGACCGCAACAATATCGACGTAGGAAAAAAAATTTCTCGGCGCATCGTATATTCCACCTGACGACCCCCATTTCCCCCTTGTACAATCTGAAGACATGGTGTACGTCTGTGTACGATATCGTTAAAGAAGCCATTAGATGATCGATAATACCTACTTACTTCGAGATACATTCGAAACCGTTTCATATTGTTGAATTTTACTCTGAATGAGAAGAGAGCTAGTGTGTTGTCGACGAAAGAAATTTTCAAAGAGTGTTGACATTTCGTGTTTTTTTTTTCTTGCTTTTTTTAAATCCAATTTTACGACGGATTTATGACGAATTTCGTATAGGAGGTTCGTTGTTCGAGAAATAGGTAATCGATGAAATTTAATTTTTTTACAATTGGTTAGGCCTATATGTCGAGTGGTTCGTAAAAAGCTTGCAGGTATATGCTCGTACTTTTTGGAAAAAGTAGCTTAACAAGATCGGTATCATTTTCAGAGAAATTCTATAACGATGAAAAATTTTAAAGATTACGAATTTTCTTTTTTATACAATAAATAGAGAAAATTTCTTTAGATGAAAAAAAACGATGAGATATATGCTCGAAATTAAAGGAGGTGATGGCTTTGAGGCTATTTTTGGGCTTGAATGACCACAAAATATTTCAAAATTTGGTATAATAGCTCAATTCATGACAATAATTTTGGCAATTTTGAAATCGTCATTTTAGGATCCCCTGATCACAATCAACATTTCGACCATCGATTATGCCCTCTCAAGGGTTATTTCGTTTTGAAAATATTTCAAATCATTCGATTTGTCACTTCGCGAGTATTTATATTGGTATCAGAAAATTCGTTTTTTGGAATTTTTTCCTTTATGACGTTTTGAGAAGCCCTGAAAATTTTGAAAATTGCAATTTGTAGAAAGAGTATCTTTTCAACGTTGAATTTACCGCAAAGAATCGAAATTAGGATAATTTTTTTCAGAACATTCGATTTTTGGGAATCCCTTGAAAACTTGAATATTCGTTTCATCACACTTCAAGCATTAGTCGTATTAATTGAAATACGTCTTATTTCACACTTTGAACTAAAATTAAATTTTTAACTGATTTGTTGATTTAAAAAAATTTGCATCAAATAATGAAATTGCTGTTTTGACAAACTTGATACACGGTGGCCCATTTATAAGGTCAATGATTTTGAAAATGAATGAAAAAAATACATTGACTGCAAAAATGTCGAAAACAACGCCCCCTAGAAAAAAATTAATAGCTCTCAGGAGAAATAAAATTTAAATCTTTACAATTTTCATCCGTTGCATTTTTTTCGTAGCACCCTTATTTTGGTCATAAAATCATGTTTATGGAAAATTTTCAATGTCAGTAGTTTTTTAAATGAAGAAAAAACTGTTTTTTATTTTATTTCGAAACCATCGACTCAATAAACGAGGATTTTCCAGCCAAACTGAAGTCGCTATGAAAAAAATGCAAGCGATGAAAATTGTAGAACATGAAATTTTTATTCTCCTATGAGCTATTAGTTTTGACATGGATATGTCTTTAGGCGGGGGGGGGGGGGTGAATCTGAAAATTTTATCCATTTTTCGTGCCCGTAAATTTCATTATAAAATTCCTTAACAATGACATTTAGACATGTTGTCAGTTTTTTTGAACTTGAAAAAATTTTCAGATTTCCATTGACTTTTTGAACTTAAAAAATTTGAGAGATGATGCTGATTTTTAGATATTTTGTCAGACAAAAAATTTAGACTTTTTGAATTCAGAAAATTTTAGAAATCAAGGTGACTTTCCTATATTATGTCTGGCAGACTTCTTCGATTTGTAAAATTTCAGATATTACTCAGACTTTCAGACAATTTGTCAGACTTTTTTGGACTTGGAAAATTTTTAAGATCTCAAGTGAATTTTTGGACTTGGGAAATTTCAACTTTATTAACATACAAGTTCAAATCATACATTTTGTCGGACTTTTTTGAATTTGGAAAAATTTTCAGATTTCTACTGACTTTTTGTATTTGGAATTGGATTTCGAAAATTTTTCAAAAAAAATGTCATTACGAAATTCACTTACGAAAATCCGTTACAATGACTTTTAGATATTTTGTCTCACTTTTTTGAACTTGGAAAATTTTTCAAAATTCAAATTACTTTTTGGACTTGAAAAATTTAAAGAAAATTTCAAGTATCGTGACTTAATGGACTTGAAAAATTCAAAAAGCAAAATCATATCTTATGTTTTATAGTTTCATGGGTAGTATGGAAATGCCCAGGACTTTTTGTTGTCACGAAATGACTTTTAGACATTTTGTCAGACTTTTTTGGACTTGAAAAAAAAATTTGTACTTTTCCATTGACTTTTTTTTCGTGTGACTCAGTTTCCGAAAAGCTTGCAGCCAAAATTCTTTCATCTTTGAAATTGATAGACTTCATAAATTTTCATAAACATGGATTTTCTGGTCAAACTAAGGGTGCTACAAAAAAAACACAAGGGATAAAAATTGCATTTCTTGAACTTTTCATTTTCCTATGAGCTAGTAGTTTTTTTCTAGGAGCCTTGGTATATGAGATTTTTGTAGCGAGTGTTTTTTTTTCATTCTCAAAACCATCGACCGTGTAAGATGGGCCACCCTGTAGTTGAAAGAAAAATTCATCCCTCTTAAATTAATCTTCGAGAATATTGCCCCGATTAAATCGACAAAATTGAAAAAAACTTAACTCTTTGGTAATATGATCCAGAAAAAAAATTCTAGTCTTATCCGACGAATAATAAAAGGTGATTTTTTACCTCTTTATATTTATAATGTGAAAACCTCAGCCACGTTCTACACGCAGACTGCTCGAGACCTGCGTATTCTAAAATTTTACTACACGTATAAATAAAAATAGGTACCTGGTTGTACCTAACAAACGTACAGCTCGATCGAATCGAAGATAGAAAATTTTTTTATCGCCGAATTTCTGTCTAAAAAGTTGTAAAAATCGTATTTTTTGCAAACATTTTATTATCTTCGTCGTTGGAGAATTTTTTTGTCGACGTCTGTGCTGTAATTTATTGTTTTCTCACAGCTGTTTTGTTTTCATTACTCCGCAGACACGTTTTTTTTTCAAATTCTCGTGAAATTTTTCTTCGCCAAAAAATTACGAGGGGAAGAAAATAATTCAGTTGTTGTCGCAGAATACAATTTAACTTTCACCTCGAAGAGAATAATCTTCCAATTGGGGAATTTTTCCACAATTTCGCAGCCTTCGAGGAAAAAAATATTCCAATAATGCGTACGATGGTTTATTTTTAAGTCGTTGAAGTACCTACCGAGTAGATTCGTATGTTTTGCGTTTTAAACAGCCAAACTTTTGCGTATAGGTTTCTACCTACTTAATTTTACGTTTTTATTAGGTACTTGGCTACTATTTTTAAATCTGTTATCAAGTTTGATTGAATCGCTTTGTACTGTCTACCAACTGAATTGAAAATCAAAATTTTTTTTATCGGCGAATTCTTTTTTGTTTGATGCTGTAAATTTTTTCCACGAATCAGCGAACAGAATGAAGGAAAAGCTCGCCTTCCTTGACAAAATTAAATTTTTTAGGCATAAATTGTAAGTTAAAGTTGAATAGTCTGCAATTTAATAATGGCTTTTTCCTTAGAGAATTTGAAAAAATTGCAAAAATTTTATCAAAGTGGAAAATTTCCACTTTTTAGCTTCGCCTTTTTTCATTATGCTAACTTGGTTCTGGTAATGTAACGATTGTGTACAATTTGTGTGAAGCCAGTAGTGCTCTCTATTTCATGAAGCAGTACGAAATCCGAACTAATAGATAATTCAAATCAGTCCTAAGCCGAACTTGACCGAATACCTCCAAATCATTTTGTTATCCTTATCATTACTTAGGTAACATATTTACGTGTCGAAGTACCTACCAGATGCGACGTAACACAGTTTGGGTAAAAGAGTTCGATTATTTTGGTGTTAATTGAATTTTATAAATTGAAAAAAATGTCATAAGAAATGGAATATCCAAGTATTAATATTATTTAACGATTGATTCGTAAACTCGTTCAGATACTTAGTTGTTCGTTGCTTTTTTTTGCTTCAAGTGAAGATGTTTTGATATGACGTGGATGTGTTCGGTTTATACTTCGTGCAGTAATAATAATTGATGGATTTTTGTTTTTATTCTACTTCGTTATCTAATGTAAGTATGAAAACTGAGTACCTATCACGTATCGTAGCTTATTGTTTGGATTCTCGGTTATTTGTCTACATTAAAATCATCACTTCGAAGTATATTCTTCCTAATGAAAGATAATGTGATCTTCGTACGTCAAATTATGCACCTGAAATAGTGATGAATTTCGATTACAGATTCTCGTTTGTGTTATTTAGTTCGATGGGCTATGACGACTCCTATCCACGATGTGTTTTTCCCAAGTCCGGCACGTCTGCAAGAAATCGCCTGTACTGCTTTTGCCATCGCTACGTGGCGTCAACATATAGACAGTTTGCGCAGTACAAACGCTTTGAACGAATTAAATTTGCAAGAAGATATTCTCGTTCATCGTGCACCACCACTATTTACCGAAAAACTCAACAAACATCTGAAACTGATGAGAATCTCGTTGCTGGAATGGACCCAGTACCACTTCATCCGCGTATTTTGCTTCACTCGATGCAGCGAGTACGATATTTTTAAAGATTTCGACGATTTCGCGGTCGATTTCGACGGTTCCATTGATTACGACGAGACAGCAAAACGAATGCTTCGTTGCGACAAGATCAATTGCGATGAGAAATTCAAAATCGCGTGCCTTTGTTGTTTGGAAGAAAAAATACATGAAATAAGATGGGTATCGAAGCGAATAGACCTTCGTGTGATTCCTTTCGACGTCAATCCCCTGGTATACTTTTGGGTGTGCCACCTGTGGAATCTATTGGATAGAATACCCAAAGTGGACGAGAACAAGGAGTATGGAATCACAGAGATTATGTTATATCATGCTAAAGATTTCAGTAAATATAGACACGCTGTGGTATTCTTCTGGGATCATTTTTTGGCCAACGATCGAGCGTTAATTGTGTACGATCTCAATTTCGATACTACGAGAACATTCTCAAGATATATTCTTCCAAAGATCAGCCCAGAAGACCTAAACCGTATTGTTTTTGATCTTGTAACCACCCTGGCGGACATCGAGTACGAGCACGAAGATGAATGGTATTACGCTCTTCGTTCCATCGTGTACTGCATCGAGAACCTAACCGACGAAAATAAATTCATCGGTGTTTACAAAGCGATTCTCATCGAAGGCAGTCCTGCTCAAAAACTTATTCCGGAAGATCGAGTCGATTTGCTAAACGACGTATTCGTCGAGGCGCCGCAAAATTTCAAACGAAAGATCATTCATCATATTTTAACCAACGCCAATAATGATTCCAGAGCCAAAATATGCGATTCCATGGCGGACTTATCATCAAACGCGACATCGGCACCATCCATTGATTTCAAAAAACATGAAAGGTCATTGTTCGAAGTACACGCGACAATTCTGTCGCCTACATGTACATCGCTTTTATTCACCATACTGTGCGAAGCATCTGTCGCCCAAAGACGCGATTTTCTGTATCGAAATTGGCCTACGCTCGTCGCGTGTAAAGATCCCGACGAATTGGATCGATTGACCGAGTTATGTTTGTCGAACGAAAACGAAGGCAGAAAGTTGAATAGATCATGGTGTAATCAAAAGAAACTTTCGAAGCGTTGTGCCAGTTTGGTAAGGGACGCGAAGTTCGTCCATGTGACTTATTTACTGAAATCATATTATTGGGTACGATCAAAGGGTACGATCAATGATCGGAAACGAGCGTTATTGAAGAATTTTAGTTTCATCAACAGAAATCATTTCGGACCGAAAAATCTTTCCTTATTGTTGGAATTTATTTACGATGCATTCGAAAATGATCATCGAATGGCTGCAGAATATAAAACAAAACTGTTGAATTCGCTGCACGTCATGGAACTTTTAACGTCATTCGTCAAAAACGGAAAATATTCTTTTGTGATGAGATTTATCTATTCGCTAGCTTCGGAAGAAGATGCTCCTACGTTGAAAAAAAAAATGCTAGATTTACTTCGACGTTATCTCATAGCCAATACAGCGAATTCATTTTCATCTGTAACATTGAGAGAATTTTGTTTGTGGTGTTGCGATGACTGTCACGAAAGGGTTGCGAGGTATAAGCGAGAGTTACCTTTTGAAGAAATAGAACGTAATTGGTTGCACAAGATCGAGCGCATGACCAGTGGTAGCGAAGTGTTAGAGGAAGGTGTTCCGAGCGGTGGGCAAGAATATCTTTTGCGCCAATTCGTCGCCTGGTATACATCATAATGTATCGAGTACTACCTAAATTGAGTATGTTTTATTTAAGTGTAATTGTGAGTTGAGAATACGTACCTACCTATAATTGTGTAGGCTTTTATTATTAAGTTTGTATCTTTTATTACAAGTACAATTATGTACCTAGTATTTTTAATGTGCGATTTTAAGTTTGATTGAATCAGTTTGTAACTGTGTACTATTTATGTAAATTATTGAATGAATGATAATCGATTGTGTTGTTGTGTGGTTGAATTTTTCGTTGAAGCCCGTAGAAAAGTATAATATAGGTACTCTATTTAACTATATTCATCTCATGGTTCAGTAACGCGACGAAACTCATTGCCACAAAGATATCTTGACCGAATAAAATCGATCTCTTAGTTCATGATTAGGTACCTTATCTACCAAATAATTGTGAAATGCTGAAATATGAAAATGAGAGTCGATTTTTGAAGAAAAAATTGAAAAAATATTATTTTTTGGATTTGAACTGGTGTGAATTTTAAAGTGCTGATAATTAATTGGAAATTATGAAGGTATTCTTCGATTTCTCTAATTTTTTTCTTGTACTCTAACTTGAAAATCTGTCTGTGAATTTTCAACCCCATTGAATGCCTGGAAATGATGTTGCAGCTTCTCAAAATAGAGACCCTTTTTTTTTTTGGTAAAATGTACTTAATGGACTTTTTCTTCTCTGCTCCTCCCCTCACGAGACAAAAACCCCTGGGAATTTGCAAGGTATAATTTTAGATTTTGCTTCGATCTGACGAATAATTCATCTTTTTAATCGATAGATACCTACTAATATTCAATTTTTAGCTAGGACATTAAAAATTCACAACCTGGTTTTTTTTTGCATTTTGAATATTTTTGGCTACCGAGAAACTTTGATTTTTTTAAAAATTATTTCATGTAAAATTTTTCTCAAGTCCAAAATAATGATTTCTTGAAAATGAGCAAAAAAAATCAAAGTTGCTCGATTTCGCTGAAATTACAGTATATGAGAGATATCGACTTGAAACAAACCCAGACATGATTTTTAGGCCCCTAGGTCATCTTGAAGAGCTTGTGAGTTCCCAAAATGTCGTAATTTGGTTTTTTTTTGGAAAAAAAGGAAAAAATGAACGAATTTGGTCCTAATGCTGGTCGATGGCGTGTTTTAGTGTCATTAATGATATATTTCAAGAAAAAAAAATTCGACTAGAAATAACTCATTTAAGGGGGGGAGGGGTGGCCGAAAAAATCGGTTTTTGGCATTTTTGAAGATGACGCACCACGATATGAAGTTCTACAAAAATATATGGAGTTGTACATCTAGACTGAGTGCATAATTTATATTTTTTTTAGAATTTCACCTCTGAAAGGGGTTACCAAAATGGCCCTTGGAAAGCTTAAAATGTTCATTTGACCTTGAAAAAGTGATAGAAATTTTTTTCCAA
>FIZU01043188.1:0-16512 GCA_900064475.1 Pseudococcus longispinus | reverse complement strand
ACATACTTGGTAAAATCAAAATTTTTCCTCCAATACTCGTGAATATAGAATTTTTTTCCCAAAAAATGCGTTTTTTCGCGATTTCAGCTGAGGGGGGTGGGGTGGGGAAAATTTTTTTGGCCCTAAAATTTTGTTTAGAGGTACCCAACAGTGTTTCATGAAAATTTCGAAAATCTGAGGACAGGGGCATTTCACCATTTTTACCTGGGAATACCCTTTTGTGAGATGTACCTAATGAAAAAGGTATCTAGTCATTTTTGAAGTAAAAATCCTGTAGACACCATACAGCAGGAGATAAAGACGATCTAAGGGATAAAGTACTGATCTAAAAATTTAATCTCAGGGATTTTAAGTCATAAGGACCAACTTCAACTGAATAGTTCCTAAATTCTTGGTGAGGGCCAAGGTGATTTTAATATTATTAATAGGTACCTACTTCATTTGAACCATATTTATTGATTAGTAATTAATTAGAATTAATTTTTGTTAATTACTTATCTGCGATTTATAAAATTTTTCTCGGAGCTTTTCCAAAGAATGTCAATCAATTTGCCTATTTTTTTTATGACTTCGAACGTAACTTTTTTTAAAAAAGAGGTATAAATTTCAATAAAAACGATTGCCTGATACCGCCGATCATTTCGAAATATTAAATCATACTAATTTTTTATTCAAATATTCTTTTGAAAACATCTATTTAAAAATTTACCAAAGTAATATTCGATCGTCGAAAAACTTTGAAAATCTTTTATAGGTATCGGTATTTCGATAAAAATTACTCGTGCAAAAAACACCCTAAGCTCTTCAAATACCTACGTTAAAAAATAGAATAAATTACGTACGAAAAAAAATCCAATTCTCCATCCCGTTTACAAACCGAGGAAAAACTTCAATTCAGAGCCAAAACTCCATACTCGAGTCCTAATTGAAAATCGAATACGTAAAAAATACATATCTATGCGACTGGCGTCTATTCACCTCACACAATCGAGTCGAAAGACACAAGTGGGGTTAAGAGGAACTCGTCGAATGAAAAAACATCGATATTTCAATTTAAAACAGACAATATAATGAAAATGAGCTTCACGTGGCATCCGGGTTAAAGAAGAAAAGTTTTTCCTAACGTGGTTATTTTTTTTTCATTCTCGTTGCGAAATTTCAAAAACAAAAAAGAAAAAAGAGATTCACGGTAGCGTATGAATTTTTAAACGTTTCGCGAACTAAAAGAATTTATTACGTATTTACCCCTGTTGTGTAAAACGACGTTGTTTTTTTTCGCCTAAAAAATAAAACTACTTGGCACCCTCAATTACGATGCACTTGTTTAAAGTAAAAGCCCCCTCTATATAAGGTGAATAGTTGGATGAATTTTTTATCAAGTCATTTCTCTCCGTTTCTCTTTTACCTTATCTTAGCAACTGTCTCGCTGTGTAAATTCCCCTAGAATACCTTTAATTACGAATACTTAACGAGTAAAAGTACATGCAGGGTTGTTAGTGAGCGTTAAATTCGGACGACAATGGTCGAGGTCGAGGTGGTGTGTTTAGGCGCTGCCGGTGCTGTGCTGTGCTGTGCCGTTGGAATACTTGGCACGTGAATCATCATCGGCCAAAAAATCAATACCCCTATCCTTATTGCACCCTAAATGGAAACTAAAGTTACCATTGCGGAGAAGTTTTACGATCATTTATGTCGAACATGCTCGTTTGAGTGATTCACTTTCGAATAACTGATCAATCTGTAACGCTATTAACGTATCTGCTCTTGCATCATCCCTTCCTCAACATCTAATGATACGTTTGCATTGTAGCTTATGGATTAAGTGCGACACCCTATTTTACGATGGCGAAAAATCAGACGCTCATTTGTTGACGGGATGATTTTTATGTGGTGATAATTCAAAGAAAACGCCAACTCGAGGTAATTGAATTTTCTAACCGAGTCGACGTTCTCTCCGGTGCTCTTTAGGTCAAGTATGATGTTTTTCATTTAAATGTCGAGTGTGTGTAGTGTACGAAGTAGGAAAAAAGCCAAGTAGTGTATTTCGAGTGTAATTTTTAATTATGAGGGTAGATGGCAACTAAAAAGGTGCCTGGACGGTTTACGTTGTGTGGTTATAATTCAACAATAGTCGAGTACCGGTATCTATATGGCCTAGTTTTTATCCGCACAGATTTTTTTTCGTTTGTTTGATCTTCCGCACGAATACGAGTGGAAGAATGGAAGGGTTTATCTTGAAATTCTATGTGTACGTAATATAATGCGTATGATTTCATGACGTTTTCCTTAACTACGTTTACCAGACATACACCGGTACAATTCTAGTTGCAGTTAATCCGTACAAGGAGCTCGGCATCTATACGACGGTAAGTTTTATGTTATTTTTTTCCATTCGTATGTAGGTCTACCTACCTATTTTTTGATTCGGCAGCTTATCGAACGTCTGTGTCATTTTGGTCAAGGATCAGGAACGAAACTACAGGAGTGTGACGAGGGGGGTATATCCCACCACGAAAATTATCTTTAAAAATTTACGTTTTTTCGAAAAATATTTGAAAAATTGGTTTAAAAATCTACACAAATTTTCTCTTCGAGAAATCTTTTAACGTTATTTATTTGAAATTCAGTACAGATAAGTATGTTTTTTTAAGTCGTAGATTTTTGGAAGAATTGATCTCACGACTTTAAATTTAACTTCATGTATTTTTTTTGAAATTTGATGTATTAATTTAAAGTAATTGAGATGATGAAAAATTTTCGAGGTATTTTTGATTTTAATCTCATCATTTCTCTTTTGAGAATGACCGTTTCGCAAAATATCATTGTCTTGAATTTTTGGTCTCACTTTTTTTGAATTCATCGTTGGTCTTGAGCAAAATTTTAGACATTCTGCTTATGATGATGATTGATGAATATGATTAATACCTATTTGATGAAAAAATGCTCAAAATTTGGAAAAATTGTCAAACTTTATAAGGTAAGTTGGGATATCTGAGCTATGCCTTCTTCAAAAGCCTTTGGAACCACCTTAGAAAAATTTGATGGCTGCATGGTGACATTTACATTGTAAACCTACCATAACAACTGTCATATGGTTCCTAACTCACCTTGAGGAGGCACCAGACCTTTTTATTTTTTTTACTTAAAACTGTCATTTACAACAGGGTATCCGCCATTTTCAATTTCCCTTCTCCGCTTGAATGCAACCCATTTGACATGTTTTTGCGATTTATTGGCTCAGAGAGGGTGCAAATACTTGCCTAATGTGAAACTGAGTTGAAAATTCTATTGAAGAAGATTTTAGGTTATATGGCCCAGTTGTCCCGCCCAAGTTTGAATTTTGGGGCAACTAGGCTATGGGGATTGGGAACTGGGCCACTATAAAAATGACAAATTTTCAAATTATTTATGTCGTTTTCGACTAATTTGAGGTCGCTGAACGCGAATTTGGCATTTAAATTAAGCCAACTAACGTTGTTTTACCAAAAATCAGCATCGAAATTACTTTTTTCATAACAACATTCATTTCACAGGTTTAATTTAATCGCGGAAAAAGTTCTAAAAAACAAAAATATTGTGAAAAGTGCGAGGTAGAGGTCTAGATACCGCACACGTATCTTCAGTTGCATCCTAATGATGAAAGAATGGATGATCCAGTTACCCCACTTCACCGGGGAACTGGGCTAAAAATTTTTCCAAGAGTCTGGCCTTTCTCACGTCGGGAAATGCGTGCTCCTGTGACAACCCTCTACAACCAACTCGAAGATTTGAGGTTATTCTTCATTAGAATCCCTTAGTAAAACATTTCAATTGAGCATTTTTCTAGAGGCCAATCTAATAATTATTTTATTTAAGAAAAGATATTGAAAACGTAAAAAAATCCACTTTTTGAATAAAATTGCAGTTTTTTCAAAATTTTTGCTCTTGTTTTGCTATTTCTTTTTTTGAAAATATTGTTCCTACCTTGAATCAGATGAGAAGTCAATTGTCGTGAGCTGCAAAGCTAAAGAGTGAACATTGTTTGAAATTACGTCAAACCGATTATTAAACTTGGATAAACTAAAAATTCAAAACTTGGAAAAAAAACTTGAACTGCAATTTTAATTTCTACTCGCTGTATCTGCATGCAACTTTGGCTTTCAGTGCAGTCAAGAGGGAAATTTTTCAAGGGAACACCTAGCACATCCCTTTTCCAAATTAATTATGCACACACGCACATAAACTGTTCCATGGACCTACATATTTGTTTTCTGGCTATCAAACACACTCCACGAATTTCAAGTACAAAAAATTGTGATCTTTTGAATTTTTTTCTAACCTCAAATTTATGGGAGTTGTAGTTTAGTCAAAAAAATCAGACCAAAACCTCAATTTTTTAATTTTTACCCAACATAAATTTATGACTGAATGTTTTAGCGGATTTTCGCGGTGCCCAAATTTTCAGGATGACTTCCAGTCAGAAGACACTCTTGGTACAGAACCTCTAAAAAATTTCTAACTTCAAACAGTCGATTTATTTCATTTTTTCCAAGTAGTCATTTGAAACTTTAAAAATTTTTCCAATCCAAAAAGTCAGTAGGCGTAACAAAATTTTGGTAAATTTAAAAAAAATTATAGGTACATGTTTTCAAAAGTCTTAAAAAAATATTTTAAAAATCAGATGACAAAAAAAATAAAATGTTATAAATATTCCAAATTGACAACATTTTACATTTTTCTATCTGATTTTTCAATTTTTATTAAATTTTTGGAAACATAAATTTAAAAAGTTACCGTCATTTCCATACTACCCACGAAACTATAAAACATAGGATATGCTTTTGCTGATTGAAAATTTTTTGCAGACCAAAAAAGTTTCACAAAATTTCTCTAAGTCAGTGAAAATCTGATAATTTTTCCAATTCCAAAAAGTCTGACATGTCTAAAAATCAATTGAAAATCTAAGAATTTTTCAAGTCCAAAAAAGTCTGACATAATGTCTAAAAGTCAATGGAAATCTAAAAAAGTTTCCAAATCCAAAAAAGTCTGATTAATGTCTAAAAGTCAATGGAAATCCACATTGTAGATTTTCATTGTTTTTTTACATTATGTCAGAATGTCATTTTAGCATATATATATGACTTTCTGACATTTTGTCAGACTTTTTGGACAGAAAAATTTTCAAATTTTCGCTGACTTTTTGGACTAGAAGAATTTTAGGAATCGGGGTAACTTACCGACATTTTGTCCGACTTTTTTGAATTTTGGAAAATTTTTAAGAATTTGAATGAATTTTTGGATTTTGATAATTTCAACTTTATGGATTTGAAAATTTCAAGAAAGTTCAAATCCGACATTTTATTAGACAGTTTTTTTTTATATAACGTAGATTTTTAGACTTTTTGTCAGACTTTTTTGAATTTGAAAATTTTTTCAGATTTGTAATGAATTTTTGTACTTGGAATTGGACTTCGAAAATTTAAACCATAGGATTTCATTTCCTAGAAATCTAATCACCATAAAAAACTTTCGAACTACCAAACGTCAATTGAAAAAAAAAAAACGATTCATGCCAATCAGAAAATTCCTCATCCCCCCCCTCCACCAAAGATTTTGTACTTACTTACGTCCCTGTCAAGAAGTATTGTCAAAATTACAAATTTTCATACAGTAATATCTGTATTGCGTATGCTTAATGACACACTGTATACCCAATAATAATGCACCAGCGTTTACGGTTGACAGATTTTTTATTATTCTCACGTTTGTCGTCGTTAACATTTTCGTCTTCTTAATGCATAATACCATTCTACCGTACGCCCAAATGAAAAATAAGATAATAGTTTCCTTTTTACTGGGGTTGTAGCGTGGTTCCAGTTTAAAGAATCCCCTTTTCATTTCCTTTCCTGTATGCGATTCCAGGTAATGTACCTAAAAGATTTTTAATGTAATTGCGATCGTAGTGGAGTTAATTCGAGGTGAGTCAGAGGTTTTTGTTGGAATCGGGGGATTTTTTTCCCGTTTTGAGAATTAATTTCCATTGTGATAAGATACGTAGACTACGTATACTTCCTGAAATATAAAAGTATGGCTTATTCTTTAGGCCAGTGAGTCATAATGATGGAGTGAGGAAGAGATGATGGATTTTAAAATTATCTCGGTGTCAAGGGGAAAAATTAATCAATTCATTTGAAATTGTACGAAGATTGTTCAAAAATGCTTCGAAATTATCCAAATCCTATGAAAATTGGAATTCAAATAATATTTTGCATTTTTTCACAATTTTTCAGTTAGTTTAGTATTTTTTACACAATTATGGTATATACGATTTTATTTTACAATTTAAACCCTGTTGTGTGGGTATTTTTTTACAACATTTCATGCAGTTTTCACGATTTTCATTGAACGAAAATCAATTTTCTCCCATTTTTAATTAATTTCCACAACTTGATTCAGTCTAATTTTTTTATCACTCTTGAATTCAGTGGACTATTAGAAAAAAAAGAGCTCGAATCAAGTTATTATGGGAAAATGGAAAATATACTTATACTCAATGGAAAAAATAATATAGATGGAGTCTTAAATTAGGTAAAATCAAAGGTATAAAATGATAAAAAGTCACATTCAAAAAATTTTTTATAGTTGAATGGCTGAATCGTAACACCGAATGTTATTTTTAATAATTTGTTTTCTGCGTAATGGACAAAGATTCCGAAGATATTTTCGAATACTTGACGTATTCTAAATATTTTTTAAATAGGGAATCTTTTCCCCCATTGAAATTTTTTCAATCTTTATCACCATCTTGGTACCTTTTCCTTATACGTTCTTAAACATCTTTTCTTCTTCAGTTCGAATTATTCAGTTTCTCTAAAGATGAACATCTTGTGACTTACAGTTGATTAATTTCTCGTTTATTTCGTTTCGGAAAAAGTCATCAAACACGATTTCTATTTTTTTCATTCATTTAAAATGATTCCATTCTCGAATAAGGAAAAAAAATCGAAAACAAAAGAAACTAGTGTACCCTAAAAAAAACATCTCGATCAAGATTTCATTAAGTTTTATTTATAAAAACATGAAATTCCTTCTTCTGGGGCATTGTAGACGATTCTTGGTGTATCATTTTCGATATCCTTGGAAGGATACAAGATACTAAAATCTAACCCCGACCTTCATTGTATCATTTACTTGACTAGAAGTTTCGAGCTTCAAGCTGCGGCAATCGTGATTGGTAATTCAATGACGATTTATAAATTGAAACGAAATCGACGCCAAGTTCGACACTTATAGGCATACGATAACACTTCCAAAAATCCTTCAACCCTTTGGGGGATTAAAAATACTACTTTTCTAGTCGATTGGTGGACAATTGGAATGCTCGAATTGTCCGACTGACATGGCGGCGAGTAAATCCCTAGAGATAGTACTCGGTATTGGAAAATATATATGGAATGCATTTCCATCGTAATAGGTATGGTAGTGATACTACACTATACGAGCATGAGCAATTTTCAACCCTCGAGGGTACACAACCAGCAAAGCTATGGGATAATATTACGTTAAATATGTTTTATATCGACGAATAAGGGTCATAACATTGCTATTTGGTTTCCTTATTGAATGTACGAAATGGCCCCGAAATATTCTTTTGATGGAGTACGAATATTTATGAGGATTTTTGAAAGGCCATAAGAAGTGAACTTACACCAATTACTTAACAAATACAGAATGCATAAATGATGGATTTTTTGTACGTACGATCTAATAGCAATCGAAGGAAAAGGGAGGGAGCGAGTTAATTAAACGAACGTGTTAAATTGTAATTTGTAATCTCGTCTTTTATTCTTTCTCGATTGTAATCTCGTTAATAATTATGAATATTAAAACATCACCTCGATAGCGTGGTTGGCGACTTGTTGCTGCGAAATTTTTTACGTCTCAGTAGTTTTCGTCACGTCATCTAATTAACGAGATCGCGTATATAATACGCGTTAATTTGGCGAATTTTAATATCTGAAAAAAGAGAAGCTCGGATGAAAAATACCCACCTCGAGCGAGATTAATTTACTTCATTGAATTTGACCATACATACGAAAGCCCCACCAGCGCGGTCACATTTCCATTATTAATAAAAAACCTCGCCGGCACATGCGAACCGTTGGCAACCGAAAGCTCGTCGAATTGCGAAGAAAATCCCTGGGAAAAATATTAATTTGGGAAAAAAATCGGCGGAAGGAGGGCGGTGTCCCGGCCTGTTTCGGTAAATGTTACGCACTCTATTCAAGGCAAGAAAAACACGCCGGAAAATAGGTCACTGGCGCATGAAGTTCAAAAACCTCTCTTTCGCCGCTTGGCTCGGCTCACTCTCGCAGGATGATGGAAAATTCATCCGAAAGGGTTCGTTATATTCGATTATTTCGAATCAATTATCGAAATACGTGTAGTTTTCGTAATTCGGTTGTGTATTTTTTTATGCAGCTCTCGAGTACGCCGATGTAGGTTTTTTATTTCGATATAGGGATGATTTTTTTTTCTCGGAAGTGGGAAATTCGAGGGTGTTGTACTCGAATCATCGACGAGAGGTTCTCATCCCGAGTACGGGTATTTTTTGAGGGCACGATTCGTGCCTGTTATCAATTTGGTATGCGTGTGAAGTGATGTTTGAAAAGTTAAACGACTTCCTGGGTGTGGTTGGATGGGTCGTCGGTTGAAAATTTTTAAGAAGCTGTCTGCCGCGGCGCCCATATCCACTCATCGTGTCAACGTGCTATGTGTTCGCGGCACCGTACCCTTACGTCGAGTATTGATTGTAAAATGGCACAACAATTTCAGTGTTACCATTCATTACATGATGAGTAGGCGCGCAAACAAGGTGTATCCCGGACACGACGACGTTCGATTAGCAAAGCCCACCAAAAAAGGGTACCCACGTCCCACATCGGTATTTGTTTACCCTGAATTCAATACAATGGTCATTTGTATGCTTGTTGTTTTTACAGGAACATGTTTTTCAATACCATGGCAAAAAAATGGGCATGCTGGAGCCTCACGTTTTCGCTTTGGCCGAAGCTGCTTATACCAGTTTGCAAACATTAGACGCCAATCAATCCTGCGTGATTTCTGGAGAAAGTGGCGCCGGAAAAACCGAAACCACCAAGTTTATTTTGCAGTATCTGTGTACGGTGACTAGCGACGTTAGTACGTGGGTCGAACAACAAATCCTCGAAGCTAATACCATCCTAGAAGCGTTCGGTTTGTTTATCTATTTTTTTCAACCCTTTGTGAATTAAAATCTGGACTGGATTTGAATTTTTTGAGCCCTGGAGCCAGATTATTGGTGGAGGCACCTTGAAATTTTCATAAAGGCAAAATATCATCAGTACTTATTCGTTTTTCGAATTTGAATATTTTTGTAGGTCAATTGAGGGGGGGGGGGATTTTCCAAAAAAAAACGCTTTTATCAAATATATCAATTAAGGAATTTTGAAAAAAAGTACCAAATCAAATTACTTGAAAATAGCATGTCTACCAGGCAGTGATGGTATAGTGAAAGTAGTGAAAAAGTAGTGATCTGAAAAAAGGTGGCGAATGAAGACGTGGAAAAGTAGTCAATTTTGTCAACATTTCAAAAAAGTAGTAAAAATAAAAAATCACAAAGTTTTGTCAAATTATTGAACAATTTTCTGTCATTTTTCTGAGAGTAATTTTCTGAAAATTTTGTACGATTTCTGAAAAGAAAATTCCAGTCGACACCCTGATAAAAGTACCCAGTTAAGGTGTCTGGTAAAGTTATGAAGCCTGAGCGAAGCGAGGGTGAAAATTTTCACCCAAAAATGATTCGAAAGCAGAATTTCTTTCATTTTCATATCATTAATGAATGAATGATAAATGGATCTGAACCCGCAAAATCTGATACATAATTTTAAAACTTTCAAGTAATTTGGTAAAGGTCTTGAGACCACGGGTCCAACTGGCTCCCCCTTAAATCCGGTCCTGATTAAAATGACAACTTGAGGCGGTTTTTAACTCAAACTGTGATTTTTATTTTCATAGGAAATGCGAAAACCGTTCGTAATGATAATTCTAGCAGATTTGGTAAATTCATGCAAGTCTGCTTCAATAATAAATGGATGATCAGAGGGTGTATTATACAAGACTACTTATTAGAACAATCTAGAATTACTTTCCAAAGCGCAGGCGAACGAAATTACCATGTTTTTTACCAATTAGTAGAAGGAGCAAGGGTACGAGTATTAGTTGAAAGATTCACTCAAATTGTAAATTTTTTTTCACGAGTTATACCTAATCCTTTGTTTCTTTTTCCACAGTCGAATAAAGAATTAGTCGAACAATATAGATTAAAACCAGCCGAATTTTTCAATTACCTCAACCAATCCGGATGCATTCGTATCGAAGGAGTCAACGATGCTAGGAAATTCGATGCTCTAAGATTAGCCTTCAGCGTGCTACGGATACCATTGAATATGTGCGACGGCATATTCTGCGTCTTATCCGCCATCTTGTGGTTGGGAAACACGAAGTTTCAGGTGAGATGTTTTTTTTAAATGTTTTTTTAACGATCAATTTTATAATTTGGGCTCGTATCGGTATCGTTATCTTAATACGAATACGTAGGTCGTAGGTCTATATGAAATGATAATGAGATTTTGAGTATTTAAGCTGTGTGCAGATAAGAAGACCTTCATGACTATGAGTGAATTAGACAATTACCTGCCCAGAATTGTAACGAAATCGTGTTAAATATTGCAGAATTATTCAAAAATTATCATAAAATTTATCTAAAGCGAGAAAAATTGTAGAAATTCTTTTGAAAGTTCGATAAAATAACGAAGAAATTGCTTAAAATGTCGTAAAATTTTTTCAAATTGCGATAGAAAAATGTTCAAATTTTCGTAAAAAATTATTGAAAATTTCTCAAATTTAATGAAAGTAATCTTTTGAAACATAGTGAAATTTTACGAAAATGTGATGAAAATTATTCATTCTCACACTCCTTTCAAACTTCGCTAAAATTCGGTAAAAATCTATAAAAGAGTTCAAAATATAAAAATTCTTCGAATTAAAAGAAAATTCAAAATTTCTATGAAATTTGTTGAAATTTTATTCAATATCAATAAAAAATTGCTTCAAATTTATCTCAGACTTTTTTGGAAATAAAATGAAAATTGTTTAAAATTCGAGAAAAATGGTTGAATTTTAATGGGAACCATATAAAAATATGAGTTAAAATTGATATCTCTTTTGAAATTCTTTCTACACTGGTCTCAGAGAACGAGAAGTTATATAAACCAAGTTGCCAAGTTAAACCAAAGGCTATTAAAATTTGAAAACAGATAATTTTTATTAATTTCTTAAAAAATATAAATCAACATGATGGTTTAAAATAATGTTAAAGGCCTTTTAATATCCAAATTCAAGCCGAATAAGTCCTGAATTTTTTTAGTAACAAAACAACTACGAATATACGAATACTTTTTTTGTTCAGAAGTCTGATATTCATAAGTACTTTTTTCATTACAGTATTCCGATTTTATTTTCTGCTCCAAGTTATCGTTCATACGATTATTCGCAATTACAGCAACGCCGTTGTTGACATCGCCGATATTGTTAGGTTTGTGCAGATAAACATGTACAATTTTTATCCAAATTTGTGGTATTTTGATTTCGTCTGAGCTTTCTGTAGTCTTATTCTTGTCATCTTCAGTGAGAATATCAAATGTGCCTGTGTATATGTCGTATATATAAGGGACCTGCAACGTATAAAGAAAGATGTATTATATGAGCAGAGTATTGAGTTTTCGCATCATCGTAATACTGACTCACTAATTTGACTCTGGATTGTATGATTTCATTGACCTCTTTCCACGATTTTATTAAATTTTTATGCATCAGTTTCTCGTTCAAATAATGGAACGTTGGCTTTTGCCACAAAATGAAAGCAAAATCTCCTGGTGGTATGAGTTTTTCCATTCGATAGTCCAGTAAATTTGGCGTTATCGGGATATTTTTCGCATCTTCCTCAGGCGTAGAGATGTTTAACGTGTCGAGGTCTTTTACCTAAAATAATTGTTTGCGAAAAATAGGCACAAAAGGTTTAGGGTACCTACGTAAGTGTACGAAGAAAAGCTGCTTACCTGGTCGTAAGCTTTCTTAATGTTTTGAAAATCCAACTCTTCATTATCGTATTTTAAAATACTGTTGGAATATGTTTTTTTTGACTCTTTTAGTTCTTTGCTTGATAACAAACTCGGAGATAATATTGTGTGCTTTGTGTATAATACTTCTTTCGTCGAATCATCGTAACAAAATCGATATATCTCGTAATCGATAATGTTATTGTATGGAAATACCTACATATTGAATAAAAATAATTAGTGTGGGTCAATTGGACGAATAGGTTATGTTGATACGTGTTCGAGTATAAATAATTAGCTCAGTGTTACCATAGACTTTGTTAGAGGTGATCCTAATTTTCTATTTGGATTTAGTGTAATTGATTCTAACCAAATCTACAAATTAAAAAAAAATTATTCATTTTCAAAACCTTCATATGTAGGTAGATAATTAAATTTGGTGAAAATGATTATAGAAAAGCAGGTGTTGTTTTACATACTTGATATCCAAATCTGTACAGTTTAAGTTTTCTCGTGAGACCGCATGAAGACCATTCGAAGCTTATGTTACCTTCATCATCCTCCCTTTCGATAATTTTTTTCTCTATTTGAAAAATTTTAGAAATTGCAGGTTCTGGCTCTGCAAGGCAACGTGGCTTTTCGGAAAATTTTTTAAATAAAATTGAACGAGACTTTTCAAACAAGCAATTATTGCTGACCACAGGCTTCGTGGAGCTTTTTTCTCCAGTTTTTTCTCGAGCTTCTTTTATTATATTTTTTTGGCTTTTATCGTCGGCTGCGCAGAAGTATCTTTCGTTAAGGCCATTGTCAGCCTGAAATTTCGTTTTTTTCCAATTCATAAACACAGTTTCGAGTGATACAGAGTTAGGTAATTCGAGGAATTCAGATCCTTTCATGAGTATTATTGGTAGAATTATGCTGGTTGACGTTTCCTCTGTAACATTAAAGGTGAATTGGTTTAAAAAATGATTAAAATATAGCATATAAATATTGGAGAAATACCTTCAGAGCTTGTACCAGCACTCATTGCGTAACTGATGCCGAATATAAGAATTGAATATGTAAGCAAGCAGCATTTTCGGTACGATTTCTTCATCGGGGCGGTTTTATACGTTGTTTAAGTCGAACTACCTGTTTTGATATGTACGAAGTTTATGGGTTGAAGAGTGATGTCTATGATTCAAAATAAATAGAACATCGCGGAATTTTGTTTTTCGAGAATTATTACGTCGATACGATTGTAAAATGATATTTGCACAGATATTGTAAAGCATTGTTACCAATTGTGATAAAAAATTCATTAGGTTTTACGTCTTATAATTTTTTTTCATCATGTCGATAATGTTTTGAAGACGTTCTGTATTTTTCTCGTAAGGAAAAATTTTTAAAAATCATTCGATTATAGTTCCAGTGAATCAAGATTCTGATTCACATATTCGAGAGCCAAATACGGTGATTGAAAAGGTATCTCTCTCTTTGGACCATTTTTTACCTACGTCTTGATGTAATTAAATTTTGATTAGAATACAAAAGTTTTGGAATTTGAAAACTTTTAAGATCAGTTTGTTAATTTAAAGGACAA
Source organism: Pseudococcus longispinus (assembly GCA_900064475.1). NCBI lineage: Eukaryota > Metazoa > Arthropoda > Insecta > Hemiptera > Pseudococcidae > Pseudococcus > Pseudococcus longispinus. The sequence goes on along the minus strand of FIZU01043188.1, from coordinate 2,793 downwards.
TTGGGCTTTGTATTCATATTCAGTCCACAAAATTGTTCCATTTGTTTTAAACCTCTTTTTTATGCTCGTCTCAGAAGTAAAGTAAACCACGTTGCCAAGTTGAAATAAACCAACGATTGTTAAAATTCAAAAACCGAGATTATTTATTACTTTCTCACAAAATATAAATCGGAATGATGGTTTAAAATAATGCTATAGAGCCTTTAATTTCCAAATTCAAGCCGAATAAGTCCTGAATTTCTTTAGTAACAAAACAACTACGAATGTACGTATAATTTTCTTTTTTAGAAGTTTCAGGTTCGTTTGGGGGACGATATTCAGAAGTATTTTTTTCACCACAGTACTCGGATATTATTTTTTGTTCCAACTCATCGTTCATATGATTATTCGCAATTATAGCAATACCGCTGTTGATTTCGCCTTTATAATCAGGATCGGGAAGATAGGAATGAACAATTTTTATCCATATTTGTGGTATTTTCATTTCGTCTGAATTTTTTGTAGTCTTATTCTTATCATCTTCAATGAGAATATCGAATGTGCCTGTGTATATGTCGTATTTGAAAGGAGCCTGCAATAAGAGGTATAAAAAGGGACGTATTATATGTATGAGCAAACTGTTGAATTTAATTTTCGCATCTTATAATGTTGACTCACTGGTACAGCTCTGGATTGTATGATTTCATTGACGGCTTTCCACGATTTTATTAAATTTTTATGCATCAGCTTTTCATTCAAATAATGGAAGGTTGGCTTTTTCCACAACATGAAGGCAAAGTCTTCCGGTGGTATAAGTTTTTCCATTCGATAGTCTAGTTTCGGTATTGTCGGGATATTTTTCGTATCTTCGTGAGGCATAGGGACGTTTGACGTGTCCAGGTTTTTCACCTAAAATAATTATTTCCGAAAATAGGCACGAAAGGTTAAAAGTGTGTATGCGAAGAAGAGCTGCTTACCTGATCGTAGATTTTTTTAATGTTTTGAAAATCCAATTCTTCATTATCGTAATTTAAAATACTGATGGGGTATGTCTCTTTGGACTCTTTTAGTTCTTTGCTTGATAATAAACGCGGAGATAATATTGTGTGCTTTGTGTATAATACTTCTTTCGTCGAATCATCGTAACAAAATTGATATATTTCGTAATCGATAATATTATTGTATGGAAATATCTAGATATTGAATAAAAATAATGAACCCGGGTCAGTTGGACGAATGGGTTATGTTGAAGTTGATAGTACGAATAATTATCTCAGAGTTACCCAAGACTTTGTTAGTGGTGGTCCTAATTTCGCATCTGGACCTAGTCTAATTGATTCTAACCAAATCTACAAATTAAAAAAATCATATTTTGGGGTTTTTAACTTTCAAAAGTTAAATAAGGTATAAGGGGGTAATTGCAAAATTGGAGTGATTGCAAAATCGGGTGCCTGCTGCCGTTGGATTCAATTCTGGACAGCAATACCTAAAGAGGGTTGTAAATACTAGTGTCTAGGCTCTAGTACAACATGACGCAATAAACGGATCCGGACTACCTTCCTTGCAGTGTTGTTATATTGAAAATACGAAAATTCCGGAATGAGAATCCGATTTATCCGGACACGCATTAAAACCGCCATTTACAGTGTAACAAGCAAAAAAAAAAAAAGTCCTGCCTGACTTACAAGAATATTAATACTTTGAAAGATCTCTAAATCGTTCAAAATTGGTTTGAAAAAAAATCCTTAATCTTTTTTTAAGCCATTTTATCGCTTTTAATTGAGTTTTAATCGAATATTTGGAGTAAAATTTGAAATAAGCTCGTTTTTTATTCATAATTCGATGGAAAAAGCATCATCATTACACAATATCATAGATTAACCTATAAAATAGATAGCCGGCCCATGTATAAAACAAGCAATGAGCTATTCGCTCATTGCAAGAGGGGTTTGCTTCTTGTTTTGATTTGAAAAATCGAATTGAAATTTGAAATTTTGAGTAGATTCTATAAAATTTAGTTTTAGAAATTGTAAATCGTTAACTTTGAATTGAATTGAATTACTAATAATTACCTGTTAGTAATTAGCTAGCTTGATGAAAAAAATTCTGAATAGTTAACCTTCCATACAAGTCGAAAAGTTATTCAATTCATTTCAATGCAAACTAACTATGAGCGCAACGATTTCAGTGACAAAAGTAATGAGTTTTGAAATACTATTCGCTCATTGGGTCACTAGAAATAGCCATTCGCTGATTGGCTACGGGTTGAAAATATGAATTAAAAAAAAAGGAGAAAGATGATTGCAATGGGTTTTAGCGCTTCGCGCAAAACCTCAAAAAGTTTCGCTTACTTTGTTCAAATGGAGCACGAGTGTCTCTACACAGCCAGTAACTTTGAATCCGCTCACGATTTTTCAATTCTTTTGACTTATGCGCATGCGTGTGGACTTGGCGCGTTCGGTGTATTTTTCTCTTCGTCTTATCACTATTCCATCAATCTTTGATCACTTCGATTTTTCTTCAAGTCTGTTTTAATTAATTAATTTTGTACGGTTTTGATGTTCGTACTTATAAATTTACTTCAGCTTTTATGCCAAAATTGTTGAGTTATGTCCTAATGTCTAATTGATGAAAATTTAACGAAATGTAAGTGAAATGTAACATAGTATTCGACTATTCATCGCGTAATTGACAATTGATTTCACTGTAGTACATCATTAGATCAATTCATTGTTTTAAATGATCAATATACACACCGAAAAAGACCATATTTATTGGAACCGATTTCATTCATTTACGATAACAATTACGAAT